>JAAGEH010000426.1:1590016-1732635 GCA_011751065.1 Lasiurus cinereus | reverse complement strand
TTTTTTTTTTTTTTTTGAATGGCATTTAGAATTTATGGGTCTTTGAATTGACATGTTTGCCATTAGCATCTATGTTTTGAATCATTACAGAAGGGGAAATGACTTTTTATCAGGTTTTGCAGCAGAGTTACAAGAGCAAGGGGAAGATGAGGAATTGGAGGAGGAAGAGAAGGAGAAGGAAGGAGGGAGGAAGAAGAGGAAGAGGAGAAGAAAGAGGAGGAAGAGAAAGAGGGGGAGGAGGAGGAGATGTGTGTATACTGAGTTACAGCAGTGAAAAGTCTAAGTCAAGAAAATATGTGCTTGGTCCTCTAGGGCAAGGGAGCCAGGAAAGCTGGGATGGTGACCAAGTTCACCAGCAGGTGAGGAAGGCCTTGGTGTGGGGGCAAGGAAAGGCAACTAGTGTCTGGTTTGGTTTCCAGCCTTCACATGGATTAAAGAGAGTTTCTAGGAGTTTGCGTAGGAACCTGATTGCCATTAATAACTTTTTTCTTTGAGTCATTTTATTTTTAAATATATACTTGTTTAAACCTTTAGAAATATATATATATATATTTCAGAGAGGAAGGGACAGGTAGAGAGGGTTAGAAACATCAATGATGAGAAACATTGATCAGCTGCCTCCTGTACACCCCTCCTGGGGATCGAGTCTGTAACCCAGACATGTGCCCTTGACCAGAATTAAACCCGGGACACCCTTCAGTCCACAGGCCAATACTTCATCCACTAAGCCAAACCAGCTAAGGCTAAAAATATTTTTTTTATTGATTTCAGAGAGATAAAAACATCAATGACAATAACTGATCTGCTGCCTCCTGCATACCCCCTAATGGGGAGCAAGCCCACAACCCTGACAGAGAATTGAACCATGAACCATGGTTTATAGGTCAACACTCAACCACTGAGCCATACCGACAGGGTTCTTTGAGCCATTTTAGTGATTCTTCCTTTTTATTCCAGGTTAACAGCTCTATGTAGATTGTGTTTATGACTCAAATAATGTATCCCTGCAGTACTGGCTTTTTTTTTCCCCAAAAAATTAAGTTAAATTTTAATGAAAGTTTGGAAATTTAAGAGTGGTGGTGTCCTAAATAATTAGAAGGCCAGGTTGTGATGACTTTAATTAAGCCCGAAGAGTTAGGACTATATCATAGAAATTTAAAGATAGGTGCAGAGGTGTTGGAAAGAGGAGACTTAAAGTGATTGATCCTAAGATCACCAAAGTGTGAAGGAAGTCCATTCTAGCCAGGAAGGACTTAATACAATGGTCTTACAACTGATAGATCACAGAATTACCTTGGTAGCATGTTAAAGTCCTAATTTACAGATCTCACAATAGAGTACCTTGTTTTCAACCTTTGATGCACAGTAGAATAACCTAGGGGAACTTTTAAAGCCATATTTATCCAGGCCCAAATGTAGGCCAATTAAATCACTTTCTGGGCATGGGACTCAGACATTTTTAAAAATTTTCCCAGATGTTGCTAAGATGGAAAATTGATGCTTCATGTACTGAATTGGAAGCTTTATAAAATCTATATTTTAACCAGACTTCCCCAAGTCTACATGGTTTGGGGAGCAGCATTTGAAGTGAACTAGTGAAAGGTAAGGAGGCACAGCAGAAATCAGGTGTGGTGGGGGAATGGTGAGAACCAGCAGTTAAATCAGTTTGAGTTAGAAATGCCCAAGAGGCTCAAAATAGAGCCCTCACAGGACTATCAGTGTTAGGATTGGCCTTGCAGCTGAGGAGAAATGATGCCAGTCCACTGAGTGGAGAATATGGATTTTGAAGTAGTGCATGGGAATGAGGGTCTAATGATGTTAAGTATTGAATCTACTGAGGTTGACAGCTTAGAATGGAGCCAAATATTATAAACTAGTTACTGATGTAACACAAAAGTTAAAAATACTGGTGGATGGGAAAGGAAAAAATGGTCAAAGGAGGAATAGAAGTGACAAGTGAGGATGAGTTTGTCTACTTCAACATTTACATCAGGTGAACAGGGAAGGGAGGTTTTCCACAGGATAGGGTAGCAAAGAATGAAGTCCGGTTCAAGAAAGAGCCTAATTTTACTTAGGTCAGGGAGGTCAAGGGCAATGGAAGAAAGCAATCTGGGATTTTAAAGTGAAGTTGCCCACAGTGAAGACCAGGAGATGTGTCAAGTATGTGGACAGTGAGGGGAAGAGTTTGAGGGAAAGAATAAGTGTGGAGAGAGGTATTGATGGAAAGTCGGTAATAAGAATGAAAAGTCTGTATTATGTTGTGTTGGATGTACATAAATGGGCTGTGGAGCCACTGTGCCAAAATGTAACTACCAGTTACCATCTATTGTTCAGCTTCTGGGTAGATGTTACAGAAAACACAGAGAGAGGGACTTTTTGTTTTCATTTTTTTCTGTTTTTCAAGAAAAGTTCCAACTTAAGGGTAGGCAGGGCCAACACATGACATCACAAAGCAGTGTGTGAAAGCCATAGAAACAATTTGAGCATAGAAACAGTTTGCACTAGAGGAATCAGAGAGAGGTCACTGTGCACAGCCGTGCAGAAAGGCCTGATGTAAGGTAGTTATTTAAGCTGCTGGCCATGGAAGGGTGATGAGACTCAGATGGGGAAAAGCAATCCAATGAGGAAAGCAACATGAGCAAGGCTTAAAGGGGAGAACTGGGGAGTAATAAAGCCCAATTGAAGCATGCTGGGACTGTGTGGGAGGTGGTAGGACTGCATGAGGGCTGGAGCCAGATCACCAGGCAGAGAAATTTGGACATTTTTTTTCTGTGGTTAGTGGGAAGCCATTGGAGTTTCTTAAATAAAGGAACAACATAATGAACCAGTGGTAATGATTGGAAGTACTTAGACTGGAGAGGGGAGGAGGAAAAGTGTGAAGGAAGGAACTTTGTAGTTAATTCCTGAATTGATGGGTGGTAGCGATGTGCTCAAGCGTGAGGGGTGGAAGAATCTTTATGATGTGGAACCTAGCTAGATAACAGGAATGAAAGAGAAGGAAGCTTAATGAAGAGAAAAGATGCTAGAATTTCCAGACGAGTTTTGTTAGAGAAAAATGTTTACATAAAAAGGCAATCCAGCCAAACTACAAATAAACATATGTATGTGTGAACTTACATGAACCATGCCCATCTAAGTGTCTGAAACAGTCTCATATTTCAAAAATCTCATACCTTTTGTCCATTATGTTCTAAACAACAGGTCAGATGACAAAGACTGAAAGTTATAGGGGCAAAGGTGTTTTAAACAATTTAGTAAGTTATGGATATTGTAAAAATGTATCATATATAAGAATATATCATATGTGATATATTATAAAAACATCATATAAAATATATATTATATATTAAATATTTATTATATACTAGAGGCCTGATGCAAGAATGGCCCTTCCTTCCCCTGGCTGCGCGCACCACCTTAGCTCTGGCTGGAGCTGCCTTTCCACTTTCTCACAATGTCCAGAGACCCTAAGCAGCTGGAGTGGTATGGAATGCCCTGGCCACTCAGCACTTGCGTATGCAAATTAATCCGCCATCTTTGTTGCGATTTGCATGCTCACTGCTGATTGGCTGGTGGGTGTCATGAGGGTACGGTCAATTAGCATGTTTCTCTCTTATTAGTGTAGGTTATAAAAATATATCATTCCTTGCTACCCTATCCTGTGGAAAACCTCCCTTCCATCTTTACCCAACCCAATATCATATATATTTCTCTGCTTTTTCTCCTGTTTTTTTCCTAGTATTATAGTTTAGTCTTTCAATGAAGGATCCTTTCTTGCATTGCAGAAATGTTAGATTCCTAAGCCTTATATGAATAACTAGTTGTTCCTAAGTTATTTGTTAACTTGATGACATTTTGTAAGCAGTCAGTAAACATTTAGGAGGGGGGGTTGAGTACCTCTTAAAAATAATCACTGAAATTTTACTAATTCAGTTGAATTGCAATCTGTCTGACTTTTGAGCCTAGTCACTAAAGAAAGCTATATTTCAAATTAACTTGGTTTTGATCCAGATTTTTCTATTAAAGAATAAGAAATTGATTGCGGAATGGTGACTATGTCAAAACGTGTATTTTAAAAGTATTTTACTGCATATGGTAATCTATTAATGCAGTTTCTTCTTTTCCCATGTTATAAGTTAAGTGCATAAAATCTCTCATGCCACTTTGTCGTCCTAATAAGTCCTGAAATTTCTGGGTTTGAGGACCAACATTTCTTTTATATTAAGTCAGGTTAATTTTCAGTTATCTATAAGACTGATTGTATTGTGATGTTTTTGGTGTCAGAATTTTGTTTCAGAATCCACATCCTTCTCTCAGCTTAGTCTCCTGTGAAAGATGTGGTTTCTATCATCTAAAAAAAGCAACTCCTCTTTTGGCTGGTGTTATTTAGATTGGAGGGGAAGTTCTCACCTTGAAAGTGGCTAACTTTTCACATCTTACTAGAAGGATGTAGAATAAAGCCCCAGCATCCTAATAGGGAACTGTGAAAACACATACAAGAATGAAAAACAAAACAACTTGACCCAGCAATAAGGCCTAAAAATACTCTCCTTTATAGACACTAAATACCGTGGAGGTTTCTCATCTGATGCGGCCCTCACTGGAAGCTTACGTTTGTTTGTTTAAAAAGTTGGTAAAGCAGAGTTTCTTACGTGCTTTTTATTTTAACCTAAAACATAAAAATATTTTTTTACCAATCTTTTAACTCAATAACCTTTGGGTATCTCAAGAAGCCACTCACTCTTTTTTAAAAAATTGATTTAGAGAGAGGGGGAAAGAGAGAGAGAGAGAAATTTGTTGTTCCGCTTATTTATGCATTTATTTATTGATTCTTGTATGTGCCTGACCGGGAATTGAATCCTCAACCTTGATGTATCTAACCCCGTGGTTGGCCAACTGAGGCTTGCGAGCCACATGAAGCTCTTTGGCCTCTTGAGTGTGGCTCTTCCACAAAATACCACGGCCTGGGCGAGTCTATTTTGAAGAAGCAGCGTTAGATGTAGTTCAAATTTAAAAAATTTGGCTTTCAAAAGAAATTTCAAACCTTGTACTGTTGATATCTGCCTCTGTTGACTAATGAGTTTGCCGACCACTGCTCTAACCAACTGAGCTACTGGGCCAGGGCCTACTCTTTTGTAAAGTAGTTTTTCCGTGCATCCCAAGTAGTCCCTGGACTCGTTGGGATGGAAGCAAGAAACTTATTGCTAAAATATTCATCTTTGGATTTGAAAACTAAATGTCACTGAAGTGTGGCCAAAAGTGTTCAGATTGCCATTGTCTCTATGTACATACCAGAAATTACCAAAGCAGGAAACTCAGTTTTTTTTCATTCAGACATCTTTTATTCTTTGTCTATAAAGTATTTTATACCATACTTAAATATGTTACCTTTCCAGTGAATCCCTTTTCCAAAATAATGCAGGAAATTGTGAATCAGAATATTAATTCTGTTCTTTTTTTCCTAAGGGTATATGTTGGGTTGGATCTAGTTTAGGAAAATCTATCTAGATCAGCTCTGTCCAGTTACAGTAATGTGAACCACAAGTACATTTTAGAATTTTCTAATAGCCAGCCTTGGCTGATGTGGATCAGTATTTGGAGCATGGTTCCATGCACCAAAGGGTCATGGGTTTGATTCCTGGTCAGGACACATACTTAGATTTTAGGATTTGATCTCTGAAGGGGCACGTATGGGAATTAACTAATCAATGTTTTTCACATCAATGTTTTTCTCTCTCCTCCATTCTCTCTAAAAATCAATTTAAGAAAAATGAAACAAAAAAATTTAATAAAAGAATTTTCTAATAACCACATTAAAAGGAATAACAATAAAGAGGTAAAATGATTTTTATAATGTATTTTCAATCCAACATATCCAGAAATTTACCATTTCAACACTTAATCATTTTAGATGTATAGTGAGGTATTTTACCTCTTTTTATACTAAGTCCTTGAACACTGTGTATTTTACACTTACTAGTTATCTCACTTTACACTAGCACATTTCAAGTGCTCAATAGTCAGTCACATGTGGCAAATGGCTACATTACAAAGTGCATATTTAAATCATATCTTCTTCCCAAAATTTCTCAGATTAATTCTTAGTCCTAATTACCCTTTATCCCTATTGTGGCAATCCTCAAAGTGTGGCCTTTCACATCCTATATAATAAAAGCCTAATATGCTAAGTGTCTAGTTGACTGGTCAGCCATTCAACCAATCGAAGTGTAATATACTAATGATATGCTAAGGCTGCTCAACCAGTCGCTATGATATGCACTGACCACCAGGGGGCAGACCACTAGGTTAGCTTGCTGCTGATCAGGCTGATCAGGACTGAGCGAGACAGGCTGGACATGCCCTGGAGCCCTCCTGTGGTCCCTACCCGGCTGGCCAACCTCCCGTGTCTTTTCCCCAGCCCCAGTCATGCACTGGTGGGGTGCCTGAGCCTAGCCTATGCCCTCTCGCAATCTGGGACCCCTTAGGGGATGTCAGATGTTTTCAGCCTGATCTCACAGTGGGGAGTGCTGCTCAGCCAGAAGCTGGGCTCAAGGCTGGCGAGCACAGTGGCAGTGGCAGGAGCCTCTCCCACCTCTGCGGCAGCGCTAAGAATGTCCGGCTGCTGGCTTCTGGGGGAAGTGGGCCTACACTATCAGTTGGACATACTCTGAGGGCTCCTGGTCTGCAAGAGGGCACAGGCTGGGATGAGGTACCCCTCTCCCTTGAGTGCACTAATTTTGTGCATCAGGCCTCTAGTCCTTTTATAAGTACTTGAGGTCACACTACTTTTACAAAGATACAGAGAGGTTATTTGTCTTGTCTTATTCCTGCTCATTCTCTCAGGAGTTGACAGTGTAGTTTTCTAGAGACTACATGACTTGTAATATTGCAAAACTGAGTGCAGAAGCAGATGTAAGAATCCAGCTATCTTCTATTCAACCAGGTGTTAAAAATTCTTCTGAAATTGAACATGTCCTGGTGGCTCAATCCCCTTTGACACCTGGTATGCAGACGGCTGAGCCAGTGCAATCCATCTCCCTATGCATTTGTTACATGCTGTCTCTCCAGAAAATAAAACCTCTAGTCTGACTTGTCTAAATAGCTAGACTGCAACACTAATTTTCACTTGATATAATTTAAAATGTAAGCTAGTTTGCAAAGCTAGTTTGCAAAGCTAGTTTCCAGCTAATTTGCAAAGCTAGTAGTTTAAAATGTTATAATTAATGAATTTTGTAGACACAGAAATTCAATTTAAAATATTTTAATTCAGAGACTCTAATATAATGAGATATTATGACTTTTAAAAGTTTCATTAGGGAACAGAACCAGCAATTATTCTTGTATCAAATTGTTAGAGAATGTGAACAGAGCGTGGCCGGTGTGGCTTGAACAGAAATGTTTTATCTTCTAAGGGAGCTTTTGGGGATAGAAGATGAACAAAGTAAATTATGCTAAAATTTTGAATATAATATAGTGTGGTGTCCAATACAAAAGCTATTGTGGAAAACCATGAATAACCTTATTGGGGTCTGATAGAAAAATATAAAATTTAACTCAGATATAATCTGTTCCTCAGTAAAGGTTGAAAGTAGGAACTCCTATATCAAAATAAAATGTTATATGCTAACATTTTGTGTTAGCAGGGGCAGAACTGGTACTCTAAGTATTTATTTAAATTTTTTGAAAGTATATTATAATCTTACCTATACGCTGAGTGATTATACTAGTATAGTCAGGAAGACCATTCAGGTCTATATTAGGTACTTGTAAAATATGAGCATGAAATTTTTCTGCTGTTTATTAAACTCATGGTCAGCCCTTGCTTAGAGAGTCATTTATTATGCCAGGTTTAAATATTTTGCAGTTTTTTCCTCAATGAATTCTTAGAGTGTTTTCCCCCTGTGTTCCTTATTTGTACTTATCTCCAATCTGTAAAAGATGGTTAGGTTTTTTTTTTTTCCTAATGGTTAGGTATCTTGCTACTTTCTGTTCTTCAGCACATCCCGCCCTTATTTGTAGACTGCCTACATCCCAGGACTTCATCTGGAGTGCTCTTCTTCTGAGGGACTCAGATAACACTTCCAAACTCCCAGGAAACCAAATGTAATAACTGTGGTAGATGCAATACTTAAAAGACTTGTAATGTTCTCTAATGTTTAATTTAGTCTGAGGTTTGATATAATATTAATACCAAATAACTTCTTGATTTGATTCACTAATTTTTAGTTAACCAGTTTACCGTTGCACAACATACTGCCCTGCTTTTCCTCATGAAAGTCTTGGGTTATGTGTAAGATTTCTCTTGTGCAAGCTAGTATGGAGCAAATGCCATTGTGAGGGTTTTCTTTTATTAATCTATAGTGCACTGTCAACCTAAGAAATTGTGCATAATTAATTTCATGTCATCTCAAGTATAAAGTATCAAGAGCAGAGTCACCTTACAAACAAGAGACATATTGGGCCCAGGATTTTGTTTCATGTTCTTTAAGCGTTTTTATTACAAGGAATAGGAAATCAGACCATTTATGCCTCCTTTTGGGTAAAAAAAAAAAAGAGAGAGATTTAATGGAATGATGATATGGATTGGGACCATAAAGCAAACAGTAACAAAAAATGGCTGTTCTCTATGCCTCTGCTGTTCTCTCACTCTTGGTTGATCACTTATTTCCATGTTCCTCCATCTAAAATTTGAGGGAAAAACTCTTCTGCTATCCTAGGAAGTATCAGTGTCCTTTGTGCCCAGCTACGTACTGTGTAGCCAACAGATAATGCCTTTCAGTGGAGTGCCTATCTGCTCTAATCCATGACCATTCCTGCACAAAGAACAGCAGTGATGCTATGGGGACCATAGAAGCAAATACTGGATTTGGCAGCTGTGTCTCTTCCCTCAAACCTTTGTACCTCCCAGCCACTGGCCTATCTCCCCTTCCATAAAGCTTCTATACAGAGCAACCCTGCTCATTGCTTTCATCTTCTAAGTTCCCATTCATTTGTCCATCCATTTCATAATAGTTTCTGCCACCCCATCCCCCTGAATCTGTTGACTGTCCCCATGATTTCATAGTTGCTCATTCTTGAGACCTAACCACTCTTCATCTTGTGACACTACTGACCACTTTTTTTTTGAAACTTTATCCTTTCCTAGTTTTTAATACCATGCCTTCTTGAATATATTTTCTCTTTGGCCATTCATTCTTAATCTTTGTCAGCTCAAATTACATATCCCCATGTTTCCCATGGTTCTGACCTTGTATTAGTTTTGCATGACAGTTACTACATAATGAAGATCCTATCAATTAGAAATATATAATTATTTTGGTGTGAGAAGCATGCTTTTGCCTAGTGAGCATTAGTTCCTTTTCTAGTCATTTACAAATTATCCTATATAATAAAAGCCTAATATGCAAATTGACCAAACGGTGGAATGACTGGTCACTGCACACCCACAGGGGGAGCACTGCTCAGCCAGTAACAAAGAGATTACTGAGGGGCCATTCATTGACCTCATTTTTCCAAATGTGTTATTTTTGTTAAGTAGCGAATATAAATGAAGTCTACAGTAAATCAAATTTGGTATTTGTTTCCACTATTATTTAAGATGTTCTGATAGAACAAAACATACAAATGAGCAACGTGGCCTAGTAGTTAAAAAATCCTTAAGTATTCTAATATTTATATCAAGGGAAGATTTTCTTTTTCAAATATATAGTTTATTTTGGTTTTATTTTCCTAATCAACATAATAGTTCTGTGAACTTGAGCAAATTGCTTCAATTTATCAAGATTATGCAAATAATGTTATTTACCAAGTTTATTTTTTTATCTGAACTTTTAAAATGGCATCAAAAGACAAGAAAACCTTCAATGAATCGACCTGTTAAGTATAACATGTATGTTAATTATTGAAAATATTTGTGGAGGTCAGAAAAACTATGTTACCTAAATACAGAGTTAAAATAGCAGTTAACATGAATGGAGTGTGCACTTTGTGCTAATTATTTTATACGTACTATCTCAGTTTATCTTCACAATAACTCTGTGAGCAAACTATTAGTATCTCCATTTCTAAACTTTATTAATTTATAAGCAGTTAGATGATATGACTATTCTCATTTTATACCTAAAACTAGTTGGTCCCAGAAAAGGTAAGTCAATGTTATATACATGTTTTGTCTATCCTATATAATCTCTATTATAAATGTTTATGATTTCTATAATGAAATAAATATATCTAGTAGGAATTTTGCTGCAAAGTTACCTTTTTGGTTTTTAGGGTTTGGACAGAGGATCCAAAGGCCAAATTTCGACTTTCAGCAGTTCTGTTTCAAATGTTAGCCAGAAGCAAGAAGCCGCTGAAAACAGAAGTTCACCCATACACCCTGCTTTCCCTAACATCAAGAACGGTAAAATAAATAAACAAATTTTGTAACTATAATTATTCATAGTATACATGATCTGAATATCCTGGCTGACAGTATACTTTTAAACTATTAAAAGAATAGTTTTTAATTACCCAGCATTGTTCTGATAGGTCTAGTTAGTTAATTCAATGAGAAAAAGATATAAACTGTGTAAATATTTACAGAAAGGAGCAAAACCATTATTTTTGAGTAGTTGTTATATAGAACAAGAGAGTGAAATACAAAGCTTATGAATAATAAGGAAGTTTGGTTAGGGAGCCAGAAACAATGCAAATATGTAAAAACTCAATAGAGTTCCTTTACTTGAGCAGTAATCAATTAGAAGACTTGACAGAAATCATATTGAATACTTAGAAATAAGCCTAAAAGAAAGTGAGCAGAACCTATATGGGGAAACCTATAAAACTTTACCAAAAGACTAAATGATGGTGTGAAAGGAGAAATTTAACATAAATATTAGAGCAATGTCAGGTACAGCCAATGTGTTCTCTATGTTCAGTAAATTTTTCCATAGTTTTTTTTGGGGGAAACTTAGGAAAATTATGCTCAATTTGATCTATCAGAATAAATATCTGGGAGGATGCAAGGAAAAATGAGGGGGGAACTCAATCATCCATCGAATCATATATTATAGAGCTTTGCTACTGATAACACAATCACCAAGAGAGCCAACCAGATGGAAATAGATCATAAAGAATGTTGAGCACAAATAGTATTGAATTATTTTTAAAATGAAATTAAGTCAATGGGCTAAGTTGTTGAAAAAAATAACTTTAGATTTAAAAAATACATATATACATATATACTACAACACAGGAAATTGTTTTTATAATAAAATGTTTGGGATGACAACAATACCAACAACCATAAAACAAAATATTGGTACGTTTGAAAACATAAGAAAATTTAAAACTTCTATAGGAATTTTAAAAAGTCCCAAAGTTAGCCTGGCCAGTGTGGTTCAGTGGTTAAGTGTCTACCTATGCCTCATGAGGTCACAATTCAATTCCCAGTCAAGGTACATGCCTGGGTTTTGGGCTCCATCCCCAATAAGGGGCGTGCAGGAGACAGCTGATCAACAATTCTCTCTCGTCATTGATATTTCTATCAATCTTCCTCTCTGAAATCAGTAAAAATACATATATTTTTTTAAAGTTATAGTTTAAATTCAAGCATCTCAGTCAGTGAAAAACATATCCTTGACTCATAAATAGCATGAGTATATCTGTAAAATGAGCATTTCATTAGAAAAAAAGGCAAAGGGTAGGAACAGACTAATCAAAGCAGGAAATAAGGACAATTCATACACATGTGCAAAGATGCTCAGTTTCACCAGTATTTAAAGAAGTACAAATTAAAACAAGGATTCACAGTTCCCAACTCATTTGCAGAGAATGAAAGGATTTATATTTGTATTACTGTCTGAAGAGGATGAAAATTGGCACTTTTATGAGAGGAGGGCTTGAAAATGGATAAAAACCTTTCTGGAGGGCAAATTATTGACCTATACTTAACTTTTTAAATGTTCATATACTCACTGACTCAGTAATACCATTTCTAGGAATTTATTTTAAGGAAATAGCGTAACAGCATAACATGGAAAGAATGTACATTATTTATAATAGTTATATTTAAAACAACCTAAGTGGATGGGCTAACTAAATTATGATAATCCATATTGTAAACACTATGCTTCTATCAAGAAAAATGTGGTATGTATATAAAGTATCAAGGAGAAATGCCTTCAATACAGTGTAAAATGAAAAATACATTAACAGGTGGAATATGACTCCAACTTTTTTCAAGGTTTTTGAGCATATAAAGAGGTAACAAACCATTCTATTAGTGGCTTCCTCAGAAAAAGTGGGATTGGGTGCATATTATTAATATGTTCTATTTCTATGTACAAGTCTACATTGTTTTATCACAGAAAATGTACATCACTTGCATAATTTTAAGTACCCCTTTCTCTGTAACAAGACAAAACAAAACTGCAAAAGTTTAAATGTCCCTCACACCCGAAAAGAACAAAACAAACCTGGAAATAATTAAGGACATAGTTTCCGGTAAATGGACTGTATCGTAAACTGCATGTGGTTGTCGGTTACTTCTGCAGAGGTTTTTTGTTGACACTTCAAGCTGGTACTGAACCTATGCTACACTCTTTCAGGGTAATATTTACATTATCCCATAACCTCCTTTGTGTGGACTGTCGGTTCAGATTTCCTAGCCCCTGATTCCACACAGACTCCTGTAATCTATTCTGACTGTACTAGTATCTTGGTCTCTGAACACAACTTGCTAACTTGTATGCCCACATGGAGGAATTGAGTCTGAATATGTCCACTTATTTGAGCTCCCACCACATGTGGGCGGGCTTCCCTCCCCCCTTTCATCTGCACTAGTCTTATGGAGTCTTGACACAACCCCAAATGAAACGGGAGTATTTGCCAATCTAGAGGAATAGACCTCTTAGTAGACTTTCTTTACCTTCTGGGAGCTTCTGGTGTTGATTTCTACTAGCTGTTCTGTCCGGATGCCACCTGAATTCAGCTGTGGCATGGAGTTAGTATGTCAGGGCTACTGCAGAAAGAATTCTTTTACAGAAGGGGAATTAGAAGAAGTCTTCCAAATGTAAACATGTTTACAATTCCTTGATCTTTTGGGAAGCCTCTCTTACTTGCCAATAACATTCTCTCAACGATGCATCATTCCTGGCAGTTAGTACAGCTTTCTTCCCTCTTCTCTACCTATGCCGGGTATTTTCTAACAGCTTGTCGCCCCGTCTGATCTTCAAGTGGGATGAGAGAAGCTGCAGAAGCCCGGCGTGGGCTCGCCTAGCAGCTGAGGGATGCCTTTCCTCCTGTAGACTACATGACGTGGTATGCCTGTGGAGTTGGCTGTCCTTTTCAAGATCAGCAAGTGTGGGAGTTTTACCTACTATAACAGCTGCCCGGGATGATACATCTTTAGAGAAACAATATATCTGAGAAGTAATGGGGGAGGGGGATCACTAACTCCTCTCTTACTCTTTTGTATACTCCTTTCTAAAGTGATTATACCTCTTTCAGACTTATTTAAAACTTCTTTAAACAGCACAGAACATCTTTAAAAGAAATGAATCCATTTCTCCCCAAACCTTTAAAAATACCTTTGCCCTCCTGGGCCATTCAGTAAAAAGTAGACATGAACTCTGACCTTCATGTCAGGGGTCCGGTTCATCTCCCCACTCAGTCTATCTCGTGAGTTGGCTCTAAAAGAGCCCTGCGTGACATAAAGCACTGTTCACACACTCTGGAGAAAGGCATCTCGTGACCTTTGCCACGCTGAAATAGCCACGGGAGAACAGAGTGGTCTTCGGCTTACATAGTGATCGGATCTGTGTGGGGGGGCCTTCACAGGTGACATACCGCAAAGTTTCACAGTTTCTCCAAAAGCAACTTGAGAGGCAGGTGGGGAAACAAGCTGTTAGAAGAAGCGGTGCACAGGATTTGCCCTCTGGGGAGAGAAAGGGACTTGCAATAAAGTAGCTGCTTTCAGACTCCTGTCCAAGACCTCACATGACCCCATGTCCAGGTTTCCCTGGAGAATGGATTTTGGACTAAATCTCTTAGATCCTTCCCTAGGTCAGAGTGAGCACCTTGCACATGGCTTCGCTTAACCCAGGCCCTGGGAGAGGTTATCTATCAAGAACTCAGAATACCTTGTTGCAATTAGTTGTTTACTTGTCTGTCTCTTTACTGGTCTGTAAGTGCCCTAAGCTTTTTTTTTTTTTTTGAAAGGGAAAGGGTCATCCTTTTTATTTTTTTATATCGATGTTAATTATTTTGAATAAGTAACACATTTATGTATTTCAAAAATCAAAATCATAAAAATAGGTGTTTTAGATGTCTCACTTTCATCCTCTTCCCTGCTGTCTTTTGCATTTTTCCTATATTTTTTATAAAAATGAAAACATGTAAATATACCCTCATTTTCTACCTTTTCTTTTTTTAAAATATATTTTATTGATTTTTTACAGAGCAAGGGAGAGGGATAGAGAGTTAGAAATATCAATGAGAGAGAGACATCGATCAGCTGCTTCCTGCATGCCCCCTACTGGGGATGTGCCCGCAACCAAGGTACATGCCCTTGACCGGAATCGAACCTGGGACCTTTCAGTCCGCAGGCTGACGCTCTATCCACTGAGCCAAACCGGTTTCAAGCTCCACTTTTTCTTAATGAAACAATAACTACATACACATTGTCCAGCACTTTGTATTTTTTTTAAATTATTGTATCCTGGATATCTTTTCATATCAGGACATAAGGAGCTTCCTTATTCTTTTTTACAACTATATTGCATTGTACTGGACATACTAAAACTTATTTAATAAGATCTTATTAAAAGAAATTGTGTTCATTCTTTTGCTATTGTAAACAATGCCATAATGAATGACTCTATACATGTTATTTTGTTCACATATAGTTGTATCTATAGGATATTCCTAAAAGTGCAAAAGTAAATGCATTTACATCTACTTGAGTGTTGAATTACCTGTGTATCTCCAGGATCCAGATCACCTAGTACATGGAGTCTTTACTCAGTACTATAAATGATTTACTCAGTGAGGAAGTATATGGGAGGCACTTTTTCTGGGTTTCTGGTCAGTTTGCCCTGTTGGAATGTCAAACTCATCTAAGGTTATGATAAATTCTCTAAGTTATGCCAGAGTAAGGCATTTATTCCATCAGAGATAACCTTCTATGAAGAGGACTTTGAATATTTTCATAACTAGACTCATACAAGAACATTTTATCTATGCTTTTGTGGTGGTTTTACAAACACATACATCATTTAGCTTAGTAAAAATTACATCTCCCCAAACCAGTGAATGTACCGTTTTATTTGGCTCTGATGGCTAACATCCTGTGAGTCAGAGTCTTATTCCCCTCTTCCTTCCTTTCTCTCTCCCACCTCCATTTTATTTCTTTCCAACTGTTCAGAAAAGCCATGCTATAGAGTGATATAAACATCAACTGTGATGAGTAATCCACTCTGGTCTCTCCCGGTTTCAGTTCCCTGCCACTACTAAGTAGTCAAAAGCCAAACCAAAGTACTGAACTACCTACTCCCAGTAACTGGCACTGTGACCTGAAACTAACTTAATTCTCATGAGCCTTCATTTACAGAAAGAGAAAATGGGGCACTAAGAGTTATAAAATATCTTCTACACCTAAGTTTTATAATTTAGAGGATTAATTTTTCATCATACTGATTTTTTTTCTCCCTGTTTTGTTTTGTTTGTCATTTCATAATTCACTAGTGCCAACTTCCATGTAAAGAGGTATGGTTCAGTTTTGCTAATTGTTTTTAGACATTGTAAAAAGTTGCACATTAATTGATAGTGGGAATAACATGGGCTTTGTAACTTAACAGGGTAGGTTTGAATCCTGGCTCTGCTGTAACTTACCAGCTGTATGATCTTGGAAAACTTATGTAATCTCTCTGTGCTGGTTTTCCCATCTGTAAAATAGGATATTAAGGAGCTACCTCATAAGGTGTAAAGATACATGAAAAACAGCATTTGAAAGTGTTGGGTTCCCTGCATTATGGAATTTAGTAAATGTGAGCAGCTGTGTTGAGGGGAAAAGGAGTGTAATGGGGCTGAGCCGCTCTGAGTGAACATATCCATTCACCCCACTTCCCTGAGGTGGCCCTTGAAGGTCTCCAGAACTTTGGGAATGACTGATTTAGGTCATCTCTTTCAAAATGTCAAAACTGAGCCTAAGCAGTTACAATGGCTTGTGAATGTTATGAAAGTTAGTTATTGTCTAGAAGTAGGACTTAGTCCCTACTGGTGCTTTTTCCGTTCTTATTATTAATTACAAATTACTTGAAAAGAAACTAAGGGTATAGCACTTTGCAACAGTGTGTCACCAGCAGCAAACCTTTTATATCAGCCTTTCCCCTTCAGCAGTGGAGGGATAAGGAATCCCAAGGCCCAGGTTCCTCATCCCAAACACCCAAACTACACAGACTCCTCTTTCCCTCAGAAGACCCTGTTGCCATCTGTCTGGCTAGCCAGGAACAGTCTTCCATCTCTTAATCATGGGGCCAATTTCAAATGTATGTCTTCATTTTGGTGGCTACAGTTACAGAAAGCTACATGTTACTAGTTTTCAATGAGAGTCAGCTTATTATAGCACTTTGAAAACACTGAGCTGGCAAAATGTGCCTGATAATCTCACACACTTCTACATGGTTGTATTATGATCTTTAGATTTTTAAAAATATACTGCCAGCCTCCAGCATAATAACTTTGACTCTTCTTGCACTGGCTTCAAGAGTTTTACTGAATGTTTCTAAGCAACCAACTAAAATTGGCAACACTATTAAAAGAAAGGGGAAATGATTACTGCTTATCCTTTTAGCACAGAGCGTTCCCAAGTATTGGCTGAATGAAACCTAAATGACAGGTTTTCACTGATAAATATATTTTTGCCTTTTTCAGTGTATTACAGTATTCTGCACTGCATAAAAAGCTCCATCTGATAGAACAAAGATTTGCCTGTTCTATTTATAATATCAGTTTGAGATTTAATTAATCTTATCACCACAGTTATTGATTTTCTCTCTTGAATTAGACTATAATAACCATCTGGGAGAACAAGCTGAAAGCCTGTCTCTGGAAACAATGCCTTGATATTTGGGAACATGAGAGCAGCTGCAAGCTTTTATACCTCCTTTTTTAATAGTTGAATGTCACATCCTGTAGTTTGGCTCTCATTCACTAATGTGAGCAAAGGATTCTGCTTTTATTTCTGACTCAAGTTCCATAAACATAGTACGCTAACATTTCACATTACTCTTCATTCCATATTACCTTTGGAACTAAAAATAAATCCCAACTGGGCCTCTGGTTCAGACCTCATCCTATAATTCTCTTGACCTTGGCATTACTAGTTTTCCTATGTAAGAATCTCACTGCTCTTGGCTTTGCCAAAATACAGTTCTCTTCCTAATTCAATTGCACTCTTCCACCTCAGCATGGTCTTAATAAAAATGACTGGGTATAGAAATGTGAATATATGCTCTGTGAGTAAATAAGTTGATTTATTTTTGAAATCAGAATCTGTTTGTATCTAATAGCGGGTGTTTACAGCCAGGTTGGGAAAGGTGTATGTGGGAAGGGACAGGAAAAGATGCTATCTGGTGAAGAGGAAGAGAAACTGCAGAGGAACCTCAAAAGGTAATAGTAACAATACTGGTTGGTGTTGGAGAGAGGAGACTATGTATCATCTATTTCTTTCCATCAGGAAAGATTTCTGAACATAATAAGAAATCATTTGTTGAGATAACCTAATTTTACTTGCTAATAAACTGAGCTTCTGTCCAATTTGTACTTAAAGTAAAAATTACTAGAAGTTGGATTTCCATATGTAATAAAGAATATAAAAACCAATTATAGACCTGAATGAAATAGATTTAGTCATGTGTTTTATACTGTCAGCAGCACTGCTCTCCTAAAGCTGATGAGCAGTGTTTCTCAGTGTGACCCTCAGACCAGCAGCATCAGCAGCATCTGGGAACATGTTAGAAATGTCCCAACTAGAGCTACTTAATCACACACTTTGGGGGAGGATCTCCTATTCTGTATTTTAACAGGCTCTCCGGGTGATTCGGTTATACAGTCAGTTTACAAACCACTACTGTTAAGAAACTGACATCTCTATACTACCTTCTAATATGAAATTTATTTTATTATAGATCTTAACACTACTGAAATGTATATTAGTCTGTTGAAGTCAGTGGCAGACCCCAAGAATAGGTGCTTGTTTGGGAGAGTGGATAAGAGAAACTGGAAGACAGCAGAGCTATGTTAGCGCTACGATAAGTGATATGGCTGTTTGCTTAATTTGAAAATATATCCTGATTATATTAGAGGAGAATTAAATTCTAGTTATGTACATTTCCTTATTGTAGAATTCAGAGACTATAAGATACTAATCTAGTCTATTGGCTTGGAAATATTAATACTTGAGAAAATATAATAACCAATATAAAATGCTTAGAGGATACACTCAACAGCACCATGAAAGGACAGGAATTAATGAGCTGGAATATAGAGCAATGGAAATTACCCAGTCTAAACAACAGAGAGAAAATAGACTGGAAAGAAAAAAATGAATTGCTCAAGAGACCTGTGGGACTGTAACAAAAGATGTTACATCCTTGTCATTGGAGTCTTGGAAGGAGAGGAAAAAAAGCGTAGGCTGAAAAGTACTCAAAGACATGACTGAAGGCTTCCTACATTTATCCAAGAGACATAAACCTACAGGTTCAAGAAGCTGGCAAACCGTGCATAGGATAAACCCAACAAAATCCACATTAGGACATATAATTAAATCTCTGAAAAGTAAAGACAAAAAAAATGTTGAAAAGCAGCCGGAGAAACATGACAACTTACCAAATAGGGGAAAACCATTCAGATAATAGCAGATTTCTCACAGTAACCATGGAGGCCAGAAAGAAGTGGCTAAAAGAACTGAAACCCAGAAGAATCTTATACCTGGCTAGAAAGGAAATCAATATATTCTCAAATGAAAGGAAACTAAGAATCTGTTGCTGTAGACCTATCCTAAACCAATGCATTAAGAGGTTTTCTAAGCAAAAAGGAAACAAAAGTAGGAACCTTAAAACATCAAGAAGAACAAGATAAGCAAAAATAGGTAAATACAACAGACTTTCCTTTTCCTGTCATGTTTTCTAAATTATGGTTAACAGTGGAAACAAACATAGCATTGTAAAGGAGGTATGTAAAAGGAGGTATGACTTCAACTAGTGAAATGACACCAGTAGACTGATAAGTTATCTATCTATATTTATAAAAGCCCAAGCGACTGTCTGACCATTCAACCATCCAAAGATAGCTATGATGCACACTGACCACCAGGGGGCAGATGCTCAGTATAGAAGCTGCCAAGCTATGGTGACTTGGCAGCTGCGGTTCTCCAGTGACCCACCTGGAATTAGAGAGGAGGGAGCCCGAGTCCCAGGTGTGTCACCCAAGAACCATCCTTTCGCAATCTAGGACCCCTTGGGGAATGTCAGAGAGCTGGTTTTGGCCCAATACCCATAGGCCAGGCCAGCGACCCCCTCACCCCCGTGCACAAATTCATGTACCAGGCTTCTAGTGTATATATAATATCTGGATATCTGGAGCAGATAAATCAAAATGGAATTCTGAAAAGTGTTCACATAATCCACAGGAAGGCAGGAAAATAAAAAATGGCAGATTTAAGCCCTAATATATCAATAATCTATAATAATATAATAAAAGCATAATATACTAATGAGATCAAACATCCTTCCAGATGACCTTCCAGATGAAGCCTGGGCTGCAAGGGAAGTCCGGGTCCCAGGTACCAGAGGGAAGTCAGTGCCAGCAGCCAGGAAAAGGAAGGCCTACTCTTGCAAGAATTCTGTCCACCGGCCTCTAGTTACATACAAATGGTCTAAAAGGATAAGCAGAGCAAATCACCAAAAGCATAAGAGATCTTCAGGGTTAGCATCCGGGCAGGTGTAAGCAAAGGAAGCATCTGGGCTGTTTGATGGGCCTGAGAACAGGAAAGCTGCAAAATAAGTAACAGGTATCCATTGGAGAGCTCAGGAGGCCAGTGAGAACAAAAGCTGAAATTGGGAGGTTCTGCCAAGAAGAGATGAATGCAAAGAGCTCATGCTAAATCTGAGGGGAGCATGTCACCCCTGTGAGTTCTCAAAACTGACTATAGGAGTCCCTCCAGACCCGGGTCCCATACTGATTGATGGATGTGAGCAGCACTGGAACAATAGGGACTAAGGAATGAGGATACCTAAATTAAAAGTGGAGGAGAGAAACAGGGCCTGGAAATCCCAGAAAGCAAGCTGCCATATATTTGAGTTCCACATAAAAACAAACAAAGGGGGCTATACCTCCTCCTAAAAGTTTGGGAAATAATTCCAAATAATATTGGCAGCCCAGGTGGTGTAGCTCGGTGGTTGAGCGTCAACCCATAAACCAGTAGGTCAAGGTTTGATTCCCTGTGAAGTCTCATACCCGGGTTGCAGTCTCAATCCCCAGTAGGGGACATGCAGGAGGCAGGTCAATCATTCTCTCCACCACTGATGTTTCTACCCTGCCTCCCACTCCCTTCCTCTCTCTGAAATCAATAAACACATTTTTAAAAATATATATTGGCAATAGAAAATGAGCAAAATAAATTCCAGATTTATTTATTTTTTTAAAGAATAGTTATTTTGAGAGAGAGAGAGGAAGGAAGGAGAGAAAAACATTGATTGGCTGCCTCCTGCATGTCCCCTACCAGGGATGGAGCCCACAACCCAGGAATTCGCCTTTGATTGGAAATCAAAATGGCAACCTCCTGGTACAAGGGGTGTTACTGAACCAACTTATGCCACACCAGCCAGGGAAGATTATATAATTTTTTATTACAAGATTTTATTGTACTAAATTAGAATAAAAACAGAACAGCTGCCACTTGAACAATGAGAGCCCATCAAAAACAATATTCACAAAAATAGATAAAACCCTATTTCAAGATGAGCTGAAATTCATTAAGAAAATATGACACTTTCAAGAACATGGAATTGTAAACATTGAGAAATGAGGTGACAATAAAGAATTAAAAATATTTTTAAAACTAGGAGAAACACAAAAGCAAACAAACATAACAAATCATGCCGTAAAGGAACTATAAGAGAAAAGGTAGAAATGTTTAAAAATAAATGAAAAAAAAGATAAAAAGGAATCTGAGGAAATTAACATTAAAATAGGCAGAGTCTACCCAACATATGGGTAGTTGAAGCAAGGAGGGGCTGGTAACACTATCCCTTGACTGGTAAGTGGTTTCAAAGGTGTTTGTTTTATAATAAATACTATTCATTAACTCATACATTTGTTTTATGAGATTCTTATATATTTATTTTATTACATAATTAAAAGGTTATAAAGTACAACCAGAAGAACAAACAATGAATTGGCAAATATTGCAAGCAGAATAAAATAAAAATTTCATGCAAATTCTTAAGAAAATGCTAAAACTCAAATAAAGAATTGCTGAGCAAATAAATGATTTGGGCATATTCAAAGAGCTAAGAAACATTTAAAACACTGAATCTCCTGAAATATTCCCTGAAAGACAACTTTTGGGAAAAGAGCAGGGGAAAGAAACTGCTTTACATCTATAGATAACTTTTAATGTAAGATACAGCCTAATATCTGTTATGGGTGAAGTTGGGGTAAGGGCGATTGACCCTACTGTAAGTGCCCTTCCCTATGGTAGGACTTTCTGTCACATGACCCCAAGGTGAATGCAACACAAAATAATTCATTTATTTTCTGTTCATGTTGAGTTAGCCTGGCATTTTATAATTTGGAAAAAATGTATGATTAATTACACTGAATGTTTTTTTTATGGTTCACAGTGACAGACCTACCACCAGTTTGCCTTGATGTTAGACAGAAACAGCGTATCTCTACAGATGCATCATCATCTGAAATAAAGGCTGCAGTTCCTCCAGAATCTATCCTTCCTAGCCAGCCCAAAACTATGAAAGACTTCCAGTAAGTTGCGGCTCACTATTCTATTAGACATATAGTTATCTGCATGTCAGTACTTTATATAGTTCAATAGTTTTGTGTGAGCAATTGATCTTGTGGATCATGATAAGGTATTAGCCAAGAGTGCAGTCACAAAAGACTAGATGTCTCAAGTGGAAGGTGAAAACAAATATGAAGTAACAAGTAAGGGGTAGATGATGTCGCAGCAAAAGAAACACTAAATAAGAGAATATGAGGCAAAATAGGCAAAGCAGGAGACAAAGGTAGTAATGAAATAACAGAATATTTCATTTTTAAAAAATAAGATTTTATATGGTATGTAACACATGAACTACAAAAGCTACGTCACTACTAAAAAAATTCAACTGAATATTTGAAGGAGCAAAGGGATAATGAGAAAGTAGAGATAGAATATAAACAAAATCTCTCAAGACGCTAAGTGGAGTAAAGAAAGAGTGTTACTTGTAATAAGCATGCCAAGAATGAACTTTTCAAAAAGCAAGTAAATGGGAAAGCTAAAGCTGGATTACTATCTCAATCTAATTAAGAATTATAGATCCACAAATCATATTTACATTAACTGGAACATGTTTCTGTATTCAGCTTCTGTATATCAAGTTGCATGTTTGGTGACATTTATGTGTAAAGAAGTAATGCTATTTTATCTGAATAATATTTCCTTCTATTATAGTTAGTGTATGTTTTCATTTTAGGGAAGATGTAGAAAAAGCTAAGTCTTCAGGAGATTGGAAAGCAGTACATGATTTTTATCTAACAACATTTGATTCTTTCCCAGAACTAAATGCTGCATTTAAGGTAATAATATATAAAACATATTTTTCAATTTAAATTTAAAAAAATAGATAAGTTTACCTCTTTTTTTCTACCCATATTGACTTAAGCAACTGTTTAAAAAAATACATGTATTAATTTCTGAAATTACTTGTATCACAAATATTACTTAAGTGATATCTTAGATTTTATTTGTATTAAATGTTAACATTTGTTTCCATTCTCTCAGTTTTAAGTTATTAAAATAATTATTCTATATTCATTTTTTATTTTAGCAATTTTTCCCTGAAAGTTCTTTATCATCATATTAGAAAATATTAGAAATTATGAAGGAACAATTATGATTCAAATATGACTAAGAACAGTCCTTAAAATTTTATATACACTTAATTCTTTAATTGGATTTGCAGAAAGATACCACCACCTCATTTAATACCATTGAAGACTCTGGGATTAATGCTAAATTTGTGAATGCTGTATATGATGCCTTACTTAATACTGTAAGTATTATTTATGAACACATGCAAGTAGTATTTGTCTCTTCTGTATTACAAAAGCAGCTACACAAATATTGTAAAAATCACTCTGATGTAATTTTATAGTAAATTTAGTTGGAATTCTCAGAAAGTTAGATTGTTTTTATTTTTATAACTAAATGAGAATTAAATAGAAAATGCATTTATATCTTGTCCTTGTTTAGGGAGGCTTATTAACGTAAAAGTATGCTTCACATAAGCAAAAGGAGGTCAGTTATTTGATTGTATTGGCATTGCATTGAACTTGCAGATGAGGGGTTCTCAAAACTTTATCATGTATCAGAGTCACAGGAAGAGCTTCTTAAAATGCAGAATTTCAGATTTAGAATGTCTGGGATAGAGCTCAAGAATCTGTATTTCTAACAAGTTCCTAGGATATGTTGATGCTCCTGATCCAGGGATCACATTTAGAGAATCCCACAGCTATAAAGCAGTATGTGAGGAACTGACATCCTTTCACCCATGAGCATGGTATATCCCTCCAATTACTTAAATCTTATTTACATTTCTCTTGGTAATGCTTCACAGTTTTCTGAGTAAAGGTCTGACATATATTATTTCATTCATTTCTAGGTACTTGATTTTTTTATCCTATTGTAATTTCATCTTTTAATTGTTATTAGTATGGAAATATCTTTATATATTTATCTTCATTTACCTTGCTAAATTTATTCATTAATTCTCACAGTTCATCAGATTTATTTGGATTTTCTATATAGACAATCAAGTTGTTTGTGAAAACTGAGTTTTATCTTTCCAATCCTTGTATCTATGTATGCATATATAGTTGTATTTGCCTTATGATATAATTTTGAGTAAAATAAGTTATAGCAGACATTCTTTCTTATTGCTAATCTCAGTACTTCACAATTAAATATATGAAAGGGTACTTAATAATGTCATTAGAGAAATGAAGATTATATATCCATTCAAAATTAGTAAAAAAAAAATATATATTAAGAACCTTACCAAGAATAAGTAATACTGTGGAGCACTTAGAACTTCCATAGCCTGATTGGATAAGTATAAACAACCACTTTGGGCATTATTGCTAACATATTTTGCTTATACATACATTGTGACCCAAAAGTTCCACTCCTGGGACATTTCTCTGACTTTTTCTGACTTGAAATGATGTTAGTATTTTATAGGCACTAAAAAATTAAAAATATACAACTTAAGGGGGAAATCCTTTAAAATGGAATATAAACAGAAAAAAAAACCCACCTAGCTATAGTACTTCGAATATTATCATACCTTAAAAAAACTAAACCAAGTAACTTTTATCTTCAGTCTAAAGATTTTTTAAAATATGTAAACAAATTTTTAGTTCTTGGTTTGGGGCATTAAGACATCATAATGAACTTAAGGATTTTAATGGATGGATATGGATACGTGTGTGTGTGTGTGTGTGTGTGTGTGTGTGTGTGTGTGTGTGTGTTTCCTAACCCTATTCTCTAAAAGGATCTGGAAGCAGTAACACCCAGTAGCAATGAGCACTTTAGCATGCATGGTTTCTAAATACCATTCCTCACAGAAAGAAAGGAACCAGGGCTCCTTGGAGAAATGGCTAACTAATTCCAGGACTGAGACAGGGAAAATACAAGATGAACCTATCAGTTTTTCACCATCAAAATTATGTTGACTTAAGGATTTTTGTAGATGTTCTTTATCAAATTGAGGAAATTTCCTTCCATTCCTAGTTTGCTGAGGTTTTCTTTACCATGAATTGGTGTTAAGATTTTACCAAATACTTTCAATGCTACCGATATGATCAAATGATTTTTTCTTCTTTAACCTATTGATGTGATGAGTTACATTAATTGATTTTCAAATGTTGAGCCAAGCTTGCATACCTGGAACAAATCCCACTTAATCATGGCGTATAATTCTCTGTATACACTGTTGGATTTGATTTGCTAATACTTTGTTGAGAATTTTTACATCTGTGTTCAGAAGAGAGAGAAATCTGTAATTTTTTTCTTATAATATCTTTAGGTTGATGTCATAGGTAAGTTAGGAAATATTTTCTTTTTTTTTTTTTTGGACGAAATTGTAAAGAATTGGTATCCTTCCTTTCTTAAATTTTCAGAACTCACCAGTTAAATCTTCTGGGCCTGGTGTTTTTTGTTTTGGAAAGTTATTAGTCATTGATTGATTTTCTTTAATAAATATAGGTCCATTCAAATTATCGATGTCTCTCTGTGTGACTTTTGGGAGATTGTATCTCCCAAAGACTAGGTCTATTTTATCTAGGTTTTTAAATTGTGGGCACAGAGTTGTTCGTAATAGTTCTCTGATATCCTTTCAGTGTTCAAGTATCAGTAGTGATAGTCCTGCTTTCAATTCTGATATTAGTAATTACTGTCTTTAATCTTCCTTTCTTGGTTAGTCTGGCTAAAAGTTCATTAACTTTATTAATCTTTTCTAAAAACTAGTATTTGTTGTTATTGCTTTTTCTCTATTAGTTCCCTGTTTTCAATTACTCTTCTAACCTTTATTATGTATTTTCTTCTTATTATTTGAACTTGATTTCCTGTTTTAATTTCCCAAGATTAAAGCTTAAATCATTTATTTTAGATCTTTTAGTCTAATACATTCATTCACTACTTTTGCTGTATTCCACAAATTTCAACAAGTTATATTTTCATTTTCTTACACAGCTAAACAAGTTTACAATATGACCCAGAAGTCATGCCCTAGTTGTCTACCCAAATGATTCAAAACTTATGTCCACCCAAAAACCTGCACACAAATTTTATAGCAATCTTATTTAAAATTGCCAAAAATTGGAAGCAACCCAGATATCCTTTAATTGGTAAATAGATAAACAATCTTTAAAAAGTCACTTTAGTAGCTAATCCTAATTATTTTATGATTTTCTTTTGCCTACAGCCTCAAGACATTCAGAAGACAGTATTAAAGGGAATCATTAACAGCTTGTTACGAGAATGGAAAGGGTAATTGTAATTAATACCTAGCTAGTCAATATATATGGTTAGTTTACACAACTCATACATCTTATGTTACATATGAATGTATTTTTCCCTGAGTCAATTTTAGTTGCTATAATCAAAACAAATGAGAAAGAAGTTATAAACCATTTACAACAAAATTTTTAAACTTGAGATTTGTGACTTCTCAGGAGGGTCTCTGGGTGGGCTTCAAAAGATCTCGGAATCCTTTAACATCGTATATAAAATTTGTTGCATACCGACATGAGTGCTATACAGATATGGGATGAGTAGGTAATGTAACCTAGGATGAAATAATATGGGCATTAAATTTAGCCTTGGACTTTCTGGTAGCCAAAGCAACATTTTTTATTTCTAATAAAAGGAAATATAAGTTTAACTGCTGAAATGGTTTTTCTTAGAACCAAATATTGAATCATTATTTAAGGAGTGATGGGCAATGCAATTGATGTTTTGAACTAAGAATATGTAGAATATAAAAATATACTTTCAAAAATACATACTATTTACATTGATATTGTTTCAATAGTACTATAATGTCAATAATAGCTTCTATATAGCCATATGAATACCATAAAATTGTAATTTACATGTTTATATTAACCCCAGTCTAAAAATATTACAAAACTGGAATTCTTAAACATAATGTCAGTATACCTTATGTATTTTAATAACATTGTTTAAAATTTAATAAATTTTCAAAGAGATGTCTGGTTATTATAGAAAATTTTTAAAAGCCAGAGTAGTGTAAAAAAAGTAAAAATGTTTACATTTTTCTATTTTGTTTAGTCCTCTTTTAAAATAATTGAAGTCATGACATATAATTTCATGTGATTTTTTAACTTAAACAGTGTTTTTCCTCATTTATCATTCTACTAATATATTTGCATTTTCCTTGAATTTGTATTTCTGATTGAACACATAATGCTTCATTAAAAATGAAGAGAAAATTAGAATGTAAAGAGCATTTGTAGGAGAATGAGGAAGTCCAGTAGTCTGAAACTGCTGGGATCTCAGTCCCCTCTAGTAAGCGTCTCCTCTCTGCTCTTGAAAAGTGTGTCCAATACAGATTAAAATGACAATGTGATGCAGCTCATGGTTCAGAGGAATGTGTGTTCATTCCTAAAAATCTTGTTTTATTTTGGATTTATTATAACAACAACAAAATCTAGTTTATTGACTATTATGGGTTAAGTACCTTCCTAACAATTGTACATGTGTTTCTCATTGAATCTTTACTATAATTCTGTAAAATAGATAATATGATTATTTTCATTTTACAGTTGAGAAAATTTACAGAGTTATTGCACAAGTTAACCCAGTAAGTCAGGATTAGAACCCAGGCAGTTTGACAAAGAGCCTGTGATCTTAACCACAATTT
The DNA here is from genome assembly GCA_011751065.1 of Lasiurus cinereus. Taxonomy (NCBI): domain Eukaryota; kingdom Metazoa; phylum Chordata; class Mammalia; order Chiroptera; family Vespertilionidae; genus Lasiurus; species Lasiurus cinereus. Next base: position 1,704,928 of record JAAGEH010000426.1, on the reverse strand, counting down.
CTATAGCCCGAACTATATACTGTACTGAAATACTAGTGCATAGGCCAGAGAACTGGAAATCACAATGGTGCAGCTATAAAATGGGAAAAATTAGGACTCTCCTATCACTAGGAATTTTAATATTTATGAATTGCCTTGAGTGTTTTAAAACATTTTCAAATATAATTTCTAAAACAAAACATTAGTCTACTGAGAAAATAGTCTGAAAATTATGTAGAATATTATAGGCAGAAATGATTTCTATTTGGTTTAAAACTAAATAATATAAATCATTATTTCGTTGAGATAATTCTCCTACATAGAAATATTACTAATTTAAAATGTTATATATACAAGCTAATACATATTTATTTCTTACTTTAATATATATGTAATTCATAGCTATATTTCAGATTATGTAGCTTTATATTTTGTTAAGGTCATCTAGTACACTTTGGGCAACGATTTATATTTTCATAATTTATAACAGAAGAGTAAATCATGATTTCATCATTTTATTTTCTTAAAGGAAATTCAAGGAGATACTTGGAGGTGAACCATTTTTCCCCCAACATTGAATTTTGAAAAAATTCAAATTACAGAAAAGTTAAAGATAATGAAAACTCATTCACCATCACCTGAATTCACGAATTATTCACTTTTTGCCACATTTGAATTTGCTTTTTCTCCCTCTGCATGGAATTTGTTTTTAGTAAATGGAAGGCATCATGATACTTTGCTCCTAACTACTTCAGCATGTATTTCCTAATCACATTTTTCTCTGTGACCATATTACATTTAATATTCATTTAATACTCTCTAAAATACAGTCCACATTTAAATTTCCATAGTTGGCTCAAAAGTGTTCTTTAATATCTGGGTTTTATTTTTCAATCCAGGATCCAATCAAGGATCATTAATTGCATCTAGTTATCACATAGGGGAACCATTTGTAATGCAAGAAGTTACTTACTTTTGAGTGTTTGTCAGTGTATTTAATAGATCTTGAGAGGGCAAGTAGCAGTCATCAGCTTGGGGAATAAAAACTTGGTCAAATTTGATCATGTGGATATCCAAATTAACATAGCACTGATTAAAATTTAGTTACTTTTCAGAGGTATTCAAAATAAGATTCTTTTCATTAGAAATATACTAGATGTATTCAAAGTGTGATTTGACCTGCAGACACTTCTACATCTTTCACACAGTAATAGAACTGTACTCACAAGCCTATTTCTTTTTTCAATGCATAAATATTTTTGATATCTCAGTTATCCTTTATTAAAACAAAAACATAAGTATTCTAAAATTGTTAATTATTTTCCAGACTCTTAACTGTTTCTAGAATTAATAAGTGATATTTTTCTCAAAATATCATAGCCTAGTTAACTCCATTTTTAGGTATCTTCAGAATCAGCCTAGAATAGGCACACAGAAACCTATATTCTCAGCATATTAGAGATATGTTACTATCTCAATAATAATACGTATTTACTTAAGTCTAGTTTTTGGCTTTTATCAACTCAATTCTCACAGAAATATTAATGGTTCATTTTTTATTATATGCTGTAATCTCTAATGAATTATACTTCTTTTTCAGTCCACGAACAAAAGATGATCTTAGAGCATATTTTATACTTTTACAGGTAAGAAAGCAAGAATTTTAGTTATCTAATTTAGACCTCAGTCTATGCATGTATATAGGTGAAATTATATCAAATATGAAGTATTCTTTTGAGCAACATTATTGATACTTTTGGATTGTAGTTACTTGTAGCTAGAGTATTAAAGCTACAAAAAATAAACAATGGAAAACTAATTTATCTCTGGGATTAAATTTTTTAATTCTTGCTTTCCTGCTGTGGTATTCGGGCACAAACAGAAAGGAAGAACATCTTCCCCCTCCAATTAATTTCCTTTCTTATAACTAGAATGGGCTCCAAAACTTACTTTTATTTTCTAAGTAGTAAGTTTCCAACTTCTCTATATAGTTTCAATAAATGCTTAAGCTAGAATACAAATAGAAAAATCAAAGTGGTTTATATTTGCAAAACAAAAATGATGAACTTTTTCTTCTTGAGAGCTATGGATTCACAGATAGAAAAAATAAGGTCCAGACAAATGAAAAGTAATTTTTAGTTTTTACTATTTTTAAGAAAGAATTATATTATCACCATAGTTAGCATAGTGCATCTGTGTCATTCTTTACAATTTGCAAAAGGTGCAAATATGTTATTACCTCATTTAAAGGTAAGAAAAATATATATTAAATAAGATAGTGTTTAGTTCATTACTGTGTCCAATAAAAGGAAATATGCAGGGTAAAGATAGAGAAGTGAGAAGAGAGGAAAAAAGAAAAGTGTGTGGCGAGGAATAGACAAGAAGTAGTTGAGAGATGTAAGGAAGGAAAATAGGGAGAAAGGAAAAACTAGGGAGGGTAATATATATGTAAAGATAGTGAATGCTAGAAAACATCATGAAGACTGTATATTAGCAATAAGCCCTGCTCACTAAGACCCAGATCTGTCTCAATTCCAAAGTTCGTGCTTGCCACAGTGGAACTGTACCAAATTTCTGCTAATTAAAAAATTAAACAAATAGATACTGGTTTAAAAGATTTCACCTAGTATTTCATAACTTCAAATCTTGTCTTCTGAATTTACCACTTAGCTCATTAAGCTTTGTGTCTTTTTACATGTTAACAATATTTTAACATAATTACTTTTAATATCTTTTTCAGAATCCTCAGTTTAATAACACATCTACATATGTCATCTATGCTCACTTGCTAAGACAGATAGCTGCCTTAGTGGAAGCTGACCATCATTTCTTAGTCCACTGGGTTAAAAAGTAAGTTCTTCTATGATATTAAGAACTTTTGTAATCTTAAGAGTTTTAAGTTTGCTATGACTTAAATATATTTATATTTCACAGTGCTTCCAAAGGCAATTATATGCATGTATTTTAGTACTACATAGAGGGTAATTAAAAATCTGTTTCTAATGTCAGTAACCATTTTGCTTGTGCAAGCTGTGGTTGAGATTTCTGTCCACTGCTCTTGCTTTTATACAGTGTATTTCTATCACTGTTTTTTCATAGATGGTGCCTGGATTTGCTCAGACATTAGTATTTTAATTTTTGTCTTTTTATTTCCTGTCTCTGTATCAATATAAATTTCACCATTCTTTACATGGTGCTTTTCCTTCCCCAAAAGCATCTTTATAAAATGAAGATTAGCCATCAATATCAATTTATAAAGGTACCATATTATTTCATAGTATACTCCATCAACAATTACTTTTCTTCATAACTAATAACAAAGAGGCAAAATATTTTCAAAATTTTAAAATACAGCTGATTCTCATTATTCACAGTAGTATCCTATATAATAAAAGCCTAATATGCTAAGTATCCAGTCGTCCGGTTGGCTGTTCAACCAATCAAAACATAAGATAATAATCATATGCTAAGGCTGCTCAACCACTCACTATGACATGCACTGCCCACCAGGGGGCAGTTAACCGGTTGACCAGTCATTATGTCATGCACTGGCCACCAGGGGGCAGACACTGCAACCAGTAGGTTAGCTTGCTGCTGGGGCCTGAGACAAGACAGGCTGGACATGCCCTGGAGCCCTCCTGTGGTCCCTCTCTGGCTGGCAACCTCCCGTTTCTCTTCCCTGTCCCCAGTCGTGCACTGGTGGGGTTCCTCAGCCTGGCCTGCACACTCTTGCAATCTGGGACCCTTTGGGGATATTGAAGAACCGGTTTGGCCTGCGGGATTAGGCCAAACCGAGGGACCCCACTGGTGCATGAATTCGTGTACCAGACCTCTAGTGTTCTATAAATGTACTATGAACAGTGAATTAGTGAATACTAAACTACGGCCCCTAAAGGAAACACAGCATTAGGCTCCTGTGAGCTTTAGGGTCAACATTTTCATCAGCTGATGACTCCATACCCTTGCTTACCTGTACTTCTATTTAAAGACATCTTATCCTATATAATAAAGAGCTCATATGCAAATGGTTGTCACACCCTGGTACCAGGGCACCCGAGGCCAGGCTGGGGGAACTGAGGCTGCACACCCCCTGCCCAGCAGGGTTTGATGGGGGACCTGAGCCTGTACCTCCCCCCAACCGGGTCTTGACGAGGCTGGGGCCGGCTGTGTCTGGGTCTCAATTTCGAGGCACATGCAGGTGGGCAGGGACTTGACTCTAGGTCCCACGCCCCTAACTCTAACAGGAGGGAAATTTTCATATACATTTTACTAATTATCTTTCATTTCTGACACTCCTATTATAGAGAAAAGGCAAATGGCAATATTAAAATATTTCCTCTAATCGCTTTCCTTTTAATGTGCACAAATTTCATGCCCCAGCCACTAGTTTAAGATAAATTGTTGTTTTGTTAACATTGATTTACAGCCAATAGCACTATGATTCATGTCTGAACAAATGTTATTAATGAAGTGTATTCTCTGTTTGGCATACAACATCCTTCTTTTACTTAGGAAGACTAGATAAAACTTTAGCACTACTTTTAAGGGCCATTTTAAAATAGCAAAATCACTAACAAAAAGAACAAAGATGTGAAAAACATGATACTGTGCAGACTGCATAAAGGTCGATTGCTTACAGCATGAGAGCTAGAACAAGACAAAGTGTTCCTTTTTCAGCTTCAGCTGGGAATGTGCACATTGGGCAACTAAAATTTGTTGCCACTGTTTGCACATCTAAAGTGACAATGGAAGAGCCACATTATCCATTTGGGGGTTTTACCATTAATTTTAGCAAGTAGGTGAATTTGCACATACAGAGCCTGCAAATAATAGAATTGACTGTTGAAATATCTGAGTTTTTGGCATAAAATGAAATGTTTAATACTAACTTTATAGTAATATTAATGTTTATTTCTTATTTAATTAAGAAGTAATAGTCCAGGTGAGATTTTCTATCTTTTCAAATGTCTGGCAATTTAAAAACAGAATTTGGGGGAATATTCTAAAAGTTTATGCACGTAGAATGTACTTTACTATCTAATGAATATATTGCCAAAAATAGGCAATGTGAATTTTGATTGGAATTATTTCAAAATCTTTACCAGATTATCCCAGAAGAGGTTCAAACAATTGGTAGAGAGATTGCTGCAGTTTATTTCTTTACGACTGTTTCCTGCAAAGCCTGAAGAATTTCCACCCCTAACAAAATGTTCCTGGTGGATCCCATCAGCATCTAAAGTGCTGGCTTTACTTAGTAGGTTTTATTCTTCTATCATCTTTACTTTTGTTTTGTTAAATATTAGAGACATTTCCATAAGGATCTCTTAAGTACTATGGAGGCATTCTTACATTTTTAAAGCATTTCTTTGCAGTGGAGAGTTATAATTTATTTTCTGTTTTGATAATAGAGTTCACAGTTAACAAGCATGAGAGAGCTTTATGCTTTTTATTGGGCAGTGTTCTGTGTTATGGCTACCAACTTCAAATAATCTGCTAAGTAGTGACTCCTAAGAATGCAAGAATTTCCATGAATTCCTGAGGAATGCTAAGGAGAGAACATACTTAAGGAGGGCTGGGAGGGGAGAGACAGAAAGAGTAGAGGGCCATCAGGGCGCTCCTTTTACTATACTAATACAATCCCCACCACAAGTTCTTTTGAAAAAACAAATTATTGGCTCTATTTTTATCACAATTATAAAACTATTTTTTCCATTGGAAGATACAATTGCTTAAAATAGGAATAGGTAAAGACTACTTGGTAGACATTAAAATGTTATTATTATTAGAGTAAATCATATGCATGTTGGAAAAGATAATTATGTTAGAATTTATATTTACAGATACTGCAAACAATTTGGTCCAACCTCCCCTTATTCCTTATACTGATTTCTATAATTCTACACTGGATCACATTGATCTCATGGAGGAATACCAAACCTGGCAGAGCTTTGGAAACTCCCACAGGTACAGTCAGAAGTTCATTAGGTGACTCACCTAAATGGAATACTATTCAGAATAATAATTGGATTTTAAGTTCGTATAAATAACTTTATTAAATCTACATTTATGTATAAACTTATAAATGTAGTTTAATTATTCAGCTTTGAAATACTATATTTGTGAAAGCATTTTCTTTTTCTGTTACATTTTGAATTCATATGCATGTTAATTTGTTTTTGGTTTGATTAATAACATCTTTTTAAGAAGAGAAAGGTCCTATCTTAATATGCAATTTCTTGTAGCTTCTTATTCTAGGTGCTATTGTCTAGGCAGGGATTAACAAACTTTTTTGTTAAAATACTAGTACTAGATGGTAAATACTTTTTGCTCTTTGGGCTATACATTCTCTAGTCTGTTGCAGCACACACACAGCCTTAGATAATATGTAAATGAATGGGGGTGTCTGTGTCCTACAACTCTTTATTCACAAGCACAGGCGATAGGCCATCTTTGTCCCATGGGCCATAGTGTGCCAGTGCCAGATCTAACACAGTGATCACACACATGTGCACATACACACATACACTTATTCCTTTTCTTCCTTATTCTGTAGGAAAAATGGTTGACCTTTACAAACAGTATTTTAAAAAAATGGATGTTAGAGAAAGATCTTTACCACAAATGATTACAATGGTATATAAATTTTCAAAACACATGACCAAATTCTGTAATACACTGCCCCATTATAGCCACACTTATGTTTGAATTAAACCAGCAAGACAATCCCAAACAATTTATTCCCAAACCAGGAGATGTCCTGGAGAGTTCATGGAGACTGACTTAGAGACATGGGATGGATTAAGTAACCTCAAACTGCAGACTAGTTCATAAACTGGTTCAAGCTTCCAGGGACCCTTTCTACAAGAATTGGCCTAAAACATAAAATGGCCCTCAGGACATATTTCACTCCATATATGAACACTTGGAACTGAATAAGAATACTATTTCTAGGGACCTCTGTCAGTCTGATGAATACTTTCTTGGGAAAGTTTATTTTACAAAGAAGCTTTTTTTCTCCCACTTTAATTATAACATTGTAGACAAAACAACTCCAAGACTTACTGTGTGTATTTTAGTGACAGCTTTTAATACAGAGCACCTCTGACTGCTGTACCACAGCACTGTACCAAGAATGAATTAGACTTTTGATTCTGTGATCCCTCCAGCCCTTGGGAAGCCAGTCTGGCCTGGAGTGGGACCTGGAGCCCTAGGGGAAGTCACCCCTGGCCATGAGTAGCCTCAGCTATTTATCTAGTACAGTGGTTCTCAACCTTGCTAAGGCCGCGACCTTTGCATACAGTTCCTCACGTGGTGGTGACCCCCAACCATGAAATTTTGCTACTATTATGCATCATGATGTAAATATCTGCATTTTCCGATGGTCTTAGGCGACCCCTGTGAAAGGGTCGTTCAACCCCCAAAGAGGTCGCAACCCACAGGTTGAGAACCGCTGATCTAGTATCTCAGACACATAGTATCATTCTTCCAAGTGCCAGGACTAGGGAAAAATCTCAACCTTTTTGTTTTAAAGTACATCCTACTAAGTTCATTACACTCATTTCTTAATATTTAGTTAGCACTTAGTGATTCAAAATCATTACATGTTAGTACTGAACAACTCTTACTATTTTTAACAATTCCGATCCAGGGGAAAACCATTGTTTTCAGTTCACACTAGCACTACCTCGTGTCCCCATAGTGCCTTCAGGGCACTTGGTGGTCGCGATGCCTTGCCTGACTGCACGCAGATGGGTTCCAATGCAAACTGATGGATCCATTGCAGCCACTTCTGATGGAGTCTAACTCCTGAAGTGTCCGTAATGCCATCTCCACATGGCTTTCTCTCTCTGACTGTGGCTTTTTTACACAGCACAGAATGAGCTCTGACCCAGGAAAAAAAAGTTGTTTTCATTACTTTTGATCATAATGCTGTACCTTTACAAGCAAATATCATTTCATATTACTGTGTCATTAAGTGCAGTACTAATAGTAACATACTTTTATTGGCCTTAAATTTATTACTCTGCTTGTTACTACTATAGTTATTACAATATTTCCTCATTTCTGAAGCTCTCACATCAGAAATATCTATTTAATAATGGATTTTTGTAATTACTTTCTATACTTCAACTTTCTATCCTAATCCTCCTTCATCAACACTCTGCCTCTTGGTTCTGGTGTTGGCCATATTTTTCACAGGTAATGATATACAGGGGACTGTACATAAACTGGAATTACTACATAACAATGTAAGTAGTTAGCACATATTTCACTAGATGTAGCTTCCTCCAGAAAACAAAGGTACTGCATCCCTGGTAATGACACACATTTCACAGGGCTATGGGGATTAAGAGAAATTATATACTTGAGATCATTTTGTAAATGATAAGACATAATTCAAAAGTAAAGTGTTATATTGTTAGAAGGGGTACCTTACATTCCCTTAGTATAATTTTGCTAAAAAATACACAATTTTGCTTTTTCTGTTTCCACTTGTTGGGCAGGTTTTCCTTCTGTCAGTACCCATTCGTTATTTCTATAGCTGCAAAAAAAATCATTATTCAGAGAGACTCAGAGCAGCAGATGATAAGCATCGCAAGGGTAAGCCAGCTACGTAAGCATATTTATGCTGACTATAATCAATACAGTAAATAATTTAATAAGTCAAATGTCTTATGAATTGTTCTAGCATAATTAGGAAATGTTAAAAGTAAAATTCACATTATATTCCCCAAAAAAGTGTTTAAACCTGTTTATGATACAGGAAGAAGATACCCTTCACCAATTTCTGATTGTTATAAATATAGCAGGAAGATTAAATTTGTCTCATAAATCCAAAGTACCAGGAACTTGTTGGACATTATTTTGTAGATACCATATTCTAGCTTCAGTAACGAGCAGAGAGCTCTGGTGAAAATTACAGTGAGGGCAAGGGGTGTCAGTAAGAGCAAACCATTAAAATGTTTTCTTGGTTTTATGGTTTCCTAGGAAACCAAAGTGCATGGAGGCCCACAGAAGCTATGGGGGAATCTGTCAATTTGGCATTAGTTGTGTTACAGAGCAGGACAGAGTTCACCTCTAGCTTGTCCTCGCCACACCCTACTACTTGTGCTTCAGCACAGCACAATCAAGTTATATACATTAATTATAGGCATCAGATTAACTGAGCTTTTTTTATTAAAGCTTTAGACTGGACACTTAAATACTCATGTATTTTGAGTATCTGATTTTGGGACATGATTACTTACAACTTGAAAAATTAGAGGGAAAGTTGGTTGCAGTCTTTTTAAAATAAAGAGAGACACAGAGTAAAAAAAAAATGGTTTCCATATCATCTCTGAGAATACAAAAAGCATAAATTACGTTACTTCCAAATTGCATACAAAGTAAGAATTGTTTGTTCTTTAGTAATTCAGTTCCCAGATAGTAAGTACTTTTTTTCCTATCACAGAGCTGGACAAGAGATTTGAGGGACTGGTAACATCCCATCGTCAGCTTACACCAAGTATGAGGCTATTAGAAGAAATGTTATTGACTATGTGCAAGGGAGCTCCATAGCCACACTACTCTCTTCCCCCCAAAATTTCAATAAGTATATTTAGCACAGAATTCTTAATCTTGGGTAAATACTGGCTCAAAAATTAATCTATATAACTAGTCATTTTGACTTTTTTTATTAAATTGCATTTAAGCAATTTCATGCAACTTTTTAGTATTTTGTTTTTACATTTTATATCTAAAATGTCACTATTACTTCTTTCATTTGAAGCACTTTTTATTAAATACTAGAGGCCCAGTGTAAGAAATTCCTGAACTGGGGCTGGGGAGTGTCCCTCAGCACAGCCTGCACCCTCGCTCCTTACCACCCACCTACTCACTGCTCCTTGCCGCTTGGCTCGCTGTTCCTTAGTGCTACTGCTGCAGAAGCGGGAGAGGCTCCTGCCACCACTGCTGCGCTAGCCAGCTTTAAGCCCAGTTTCTGGCTGAGCAGCGCTCTCCCTGTGCACTGACCACCAGGGGGCAGCTCCTGCATTGAGCGTCTGCCCCCTGGTGGTCAGTGTGCATCATTTGCGGATGGTCAGTCTGGTTGTTCCACTGTAATGGTCATTTAGGCTTTTATTATATAGATGAATTCCTGATGGAAGGAGTAGTCACTGAGCCTTGTCATGTTCTAGTATAATGTGTAGGGGGGATATTTCAGTATAATGGCTTCCCAGGAGGTATAGACTGGGAACAGAAGGTAGGAAAGGGTAGTTTGAACATGAAATGTGGGACCCAGAGAAGAGAAAAACTATTGAAAGCCTTAAGAAGTAAAAACTGGAGAAATGAAGAAGGGTCTGAATTAGAATGTTTTATCATAGTAACCTACTAAATAATAAGAGTAGGATTAATAAGAGAGATTTGGAATATAAAAATTTTATCTACTAAAGTAAATTGTTGTATATATTTAAAGTGTCTGAAATGACAGTCTTTAATCTGTATAATAAATTCATTTAATTTGCTACTAAAGATGAGTTAGTCTGAAAAGATTTAGAGAAATTAAGTATGCAAATATGGAGACTTTATATGATAGAGGGTATTTTATATAGTCCTTATATTTTTTAATGTATTGTTTTAACATACTCATTGCTTATATTTTGAAAGAACAAAAAATAGATATTTTTCAATCACCCATATTTTCATCACCCAAACATAACTTTTAACATTTTGGTAAATGTTCTTTTGATATTTTTTTATCTATATTATCTTGTAAGGGCAAAAATTGTATCCACAATTTTGTTCCCTGCTTTTTTTCAGTTGTGCCTTCCTTAAACATCTTCCATTTACATAGTTTTTATGACTATCATTTTTGATAGCTGTATTATGTTCTATTAGTTAGATACAAATTTAGTATATTTCCATAGTTTTGCTTTTATAGTAATGCTATGAAAACCATCTCACAGTATGAAATATTTTCTGTTTTTATAATTCCTAGAAGAGAAATTACTGGGACAAAGATTATGAACATTATTAATATTTCTGATAAATACTGATAAACTATTTTCTAAAAGTAGACTAATTATGCTTTGAGAGTAATTTAGTATCTAAAAAACCTTAAGCCAAGTTTATCATCTAAAGTATATATTTCAAATGTTCTCACACTATGCTTTGTATTTATTAAACAGAAAACCTTATTATTTAAGAGATGAGATATGTGAAAATTGATAGATACATACTTTACTATTGAAGGTGAATTATTTTTAGTCTTCCATTTTGGATCCCCTTTGGTTACCATTGTTTCAAAACAAAATAGAGTTTTCATAAATCAAAATTCTTACAACTAAGTTTATGAAATTATTTGAGATATGGTATAGAAAATAATATAAGTGATTTTTACTAAAGTTTAAATGTTTGAAGTGAAATTACAATTTAAGTAAAAGTGAAAATATTGCTTTCTTTTTCAATTAGCAAAGTCTGGTGGATAAAGTATCTCGAAGACAGAGACCTGATATGAATATGTTATTTCTAAATATGAAAGTAAGGAGGACACATCTCGTTAGCGATTCTCTTGATGAGGTATAGATCATTTATTTGAAATGGTATTCATTGGTTAAAGCTTTAAGTACATTTTATAATTTTAAAATTTTAATAAACTACCTTATTTCTCAATGCTAATAAGTATGCTTTCTTATATTTTGATACCAGAGTTAAAGTCAGTTCTGTATTCACAATTAATCCCATTTTCATATATTTATTAACAGTTTGTTAATTCTCCAGAAAGGGATTTTATATCAAACAACTAAATGTATAACTATGTAACCTATATTGTAGACCCACCTTTCTTATTGGTTGGGTGTACAACATGTCATTTTAACTTTGCCAAGCCTCAGATTATTCATCTAATAAATTAGGGGTCCAATCTACAGGGTCAAGTAAGGGTCAAACTTACTTTGATTTTATGTACTATGTATTATAGAGCTTCATGCATGTACAATTCTTAGCCTGATCTGCACGTAGCTATTATAAGTTAAAGGCTGATTTAGTTATGTGATTTTTAAAAATTTAGTATTGAAGGCAAGTTAAAGAAATGAATTATTTTATATTGTAATCTGCTAAATTAGAATCTTAGAGACAATATGAACCTGGGAGACAGAGTACCTGACCTTCTCTAATTCTGTTTCTTGATCTATACAACAAACCTAATAATACCTAATTTACAGTGTCTGACAGATTCATTGGATGGATGATGGATGATGGATGGATGGATGGATGGATGGATGGATGGATGGGTGGGTGGATGAGTGGGTGGATGGGTGTTTTGTGACACTGTAAATAAGATACTGAATACCTAACACATTCCCCAAATTTTAAAAAGTTAATTTCCTTTTTCTGTCATTTGTTCTTCTCTACTATATACTTTCTTCAAATAGTTAACCCGGAAAAGATCAGACTTGAAAAAGAAGTTGAAAGTTACATTTGTAGGGGAAGCTGGTTTGGATATGGGTGGCTTGACTAAAGAATGGTTCCTTCTTCTAATTCGCCAAATTTTTCATCCAGATTATGGTGAGTATTTAATTGTTATGAATAGTATTTCTTTATAATTACATTCGATTAGGCCCTCTTATTTTTAATCTAACCTATGGTTTTACAGATTTTTTTTGTCAACCATAAACCTTGAATAATTTTTTAAGAACTGTTATTTAAATTTAAAAAACTGACCAAATTGGTTATCAAACTGTTATTTTATTAGGAATCTTACAAAAAATAAAGACTTGAAAGTATATATTTGCAAGGGAGCATCTACTTCCTTTCCAAATAAGCCAATCTACTTCCTTTCCAAATAAGCCAAATGCTTAAGAATTTAATTTGTCATTGAAATAAAAAACATCTGAAATTTTAAAAACTAGTTTGCCCTTCTACACTAATATTTAAAACCTCTCTCATCAAACAATGAGACATTTTAATGAATAAGAATTCATTAATTTTTAAGACATATAATCATTTGAAATTTAAATTTAGGTTTATTTTATTTAGAAAAAACACCTGTCTAATCATTATTTTTATTGTTTTTCTTCAGAGGAGAGTTTTAAGTGTTTATTTTTCTTTATTTTGTACATCATATATATATAATCTTTCTGGTAATGGAATTAGAGATAACATAAATTGAAATCTCTAAATAATCCTCAAAATTAATTTTGATCATAACCAATAACTTATAAAACTAGAGTTTTTATAAAGAAAATCAACTGATTTTCTGTCTTTTTACTCCATGTTTTGGGATCCCAATTAACAGTAAAATGCTCATGCATTCTCTTTGTACATATATTTTATAGATTTTAACATGAGAGATTGTAACAGAACTATTACTGAACTGTTTTGTTTCTAACCGATGAAATGTCATATATATTTTTACCACTCTGATTTTCAAATCAGTCACACTAATGAAATCATGTTTCTTTTTTTCAGGCATGTTTACATATCACAAAGATTCACACTGCCATTGGTTTAGCAGCTTTAAATGTGATAACTATTCTGAATTCCGATTGGTTGGAATTGTATCCTTTAAACTTTCCACTAGGAGGTGCTAGGAGACTAGAGATTGTTAAAAAAATTTTGTCTGAATATTGGAAAACTGTTCTCAAGCATTTTATTCAAATTAAGCATGCTTGTCAACTTTACTCATAGATTTTCAATAATCTTTATTATTTGTAATACCACAGCTACATGTCAGATTTAATTAATTGAAAAGAATGACTGAATTTTTATATTTTCCTGAAAACCTTATCTCAAAATAAAAATATTTTATATTTCATATATTATCTAATCTATCAGAAAATTAAGACTTTTAAAAATCAAAATCATGAAATCTTCTGTTCATGATGAATTGTTTTTGTTCTAATTACAAAGTGAAAGAACTAACAGAAAAATAGTTTATTTCACTCAGTTTACTATATCAAAATTGTGGAAATTTAAATCTAGGTCTTTAATCTGCCCCTTAAATTCTAAAGTACTAATAAAAATTTAAAATACTGGGAATATTTAAAGTATATGGTATTACTTTAAGTATTGTTAAAGTTATATAAATCCCTATGCCAGCCTCTGACCCCTGTCAGGTGTACTAGAGAAGGCATCTTGTATTAGGTGGAGATTGGACAAGATACCTTTCACATTAGCTTCTTTAATCTAAGAAGTGTAATTGTGAAAGGATAGAAGAATAAATAAATGAGCAAGCACTGGAGATACATAGGTTAAAAGAGGAAAATACTACCCACCTTTAAGAAGTTCATCATTTAAATGGGCAGATGACCACCATGCAAGATATTTCTCATAGTCAAATGACCACTTGACATTAATTGCTAAGGAGTTCTGAGAAAAAGATTCAATATAGTTCTTCCATAGAAGGTAGACATTTAAAGATGGAGGCATTCTATCTGATTAACACAAATCTGTAAAATAAGACAGCCCTGCCAGCATGGCTCAGTGGTTGACCATCAACCTATAATCAGGAGGTCATGGTTCGATTCCTGATCAGGGCATATGCCCAGGTTGTGGGCTTGGTCCCCAGTGTGGGGGTATGCAGGAGGCAGCCAATTAATGATTCTCTCTCATCACTGTTGTTTCTCTCTCTCACACCCACCCCTACCCTTTCTCTGTAAAATCAATTTAAAAAAAATTTTTAAAGACATACTAGTACAGTGAAAGAACGACTATAACAAAATGCTGTATTGTGCGGCACCTGTTACAGTGCAATGTGCAGGTCCAGTTGATTGAAGCAGAAGGCACACTGGGCATTATGCAAGACACCTTCAGAAGGAGAGTTAAGAGCTATCTTCCCCTCTGAAATCAATAAAATATATACTTCTTAAAAAGAGCTATCTTGCCGAGACCGGTTTGGCTCGGACTGAAAGGTCCCGGGTTCGATTCCGGTCAGGGGCATGTACCTTGCTTGCGGGCACATCTCCACTGTGGGGCCTGCAGGAGACAGCTGATCGATGTCTCTCTCTCATCGATGTTTCTGACTTTCTATTCCTCTCTGTAAAAAAATCAATAAAAAATATATTTTAAAAAATAATAATAATGTTTAAAAAAAAAAAGAGCTATCTTATGGAGAGCTTTGACTATCTTTGTTGCATTTGTTGGAATAAATCCTGAGAAATGTGTATGGAAATTGAGAAACTAAATGGAAATGGAAATTGAGAAACTTTTGGAAAAAAAAGGTTCTAGAAACAAAACTATACATTGAAATGGTAAACTCAACTTGCTATTTTGTGTATACTGTCATGTCTAAAGGTCCAACGTGCCAAGTTCCACAATACAGAACACTTACCAATTCTTAAACTTTTGTTTCTATTGTATTATTTACAATAATCATTTGTTAATGTTTCAACCTCACTGAAAGCCTGAGTCACTGATGCTTCTCATTACACTATGAACTATTTGGATTTCCTGATACATGTTTGCCACACTACATTCTCATCACAGCTTACATTTGAGTGATATTTTGACTTTGTAATATTTGTATTACAGTATTAGATTTTACTGAGCCATCACATTTTTAGAATGTTATTAGTACATAAAATCATTAATTTGCTTGTTATTTTAATGTTTTTAATAAATTTATGTTTTTAGAGATAGAAGAAGGGAAAGGGAAGGAGAGAGATGAAAACATCAATTGGCTGCCTCCTGCATGCCTCCCATTGGGGATAGAACTGCAACCCAAGCCTGTGTCCTGAGCAGGAAATGAACCAGTGATCTCTTGGTGCATGGGTCACTGCTCTACCACTGAGCCACACCAGCCAGACACTAGTTGTTTTCTTTACAATAGACATACTAGTACAGTGAAACTAATGTCTTTACAACAGACATTAGTTTCTATTCAGTCATTACCCAAAAGAGTGTATTAAGCATATTTACTTACTTTGAATATTTCAAGTTAAACAATTACACCAAGTTCTCACTTAACATTGTCAACAGACTCTACGACTTTAAGTGAAATGATATATGAGACCAATTTTACTATAGTTGGGCTAATTGATATAAACAAGAGTTAGGTTCCTGCAGCATCTGATCAGCATTACAATGAAATAACACTGACTGAAACAATGTTATTCAAGGACCTGCCATAAATCTAAAATAATTATAACAACTACCTCTGATTGTTGATGTGTATTTATCTCACACAAAAATAATTTGTAGAAAATAAGACTGCCTTAAAAGCATTAGAACATAGTCGAAACCGGTTTGGCTCAGTGGATAGAGTGTCAGCCTGTGGACTGAAGGGTCCCGGGTTCGATTCCAGTCAAGGGCATGTACCTTGGTTGCGGGCACGTCCCCAGTAGGGGGTGTGCAGGAGGCGGCTGATCAATGTCTCTCTCTCATCGATGTTTCTAACTCTCCCTTCCTCTCTGTAGAAAATCAATAAAATATATTTTTTTAAAAAAGCATTAGAACATATGGGAAAAATGTGAGACAATCGTGGATTGTGATCATGTAAGTGGTGGAGGGAGCTACTGAAGGTGAGGAGTACTACTAGTAAAAATTGAGAATAGGCATAATGATTGAGAAAATGTAGTTGGTTCTAATACTTCATCTTTAATATGTTCAGGCTTTAGCGTCTGCATAAGAAACCTATAACAAGAAAAAAATTTGAAGATTGCATGATGAGATATAAAAATTTTTAAAAGTATGATTGCTTATACCACAAGGGGCATTGGAATTTAAGAGTGCAGTGCAGTGCAGGCTTTTCAAACTCTATAACACATGACGCGTCATCCCCATTTCCTGCTTCAACCAGAGCACATTGATTTAGTGTGAATGCAAGTTTCCTGTAGCAAATCCTGTAAGGCTACTTCCTCATCTGTTAAATTATAATTAAAAGAACTTTTTAAAATGAAAAGTGCACAGAACTTGTCACTAGAGTGTTGAATACTCACAAATGTAACTACAATAGTATTGTGGTTATTGCCATTACTGCTATATCACAATTAAAGATAGAACTCCTTTTCAATATCTGGTCCTTGCATACACTGCTCAATCTCTGTTACTATAGTTACCAATAAAATAGCATATCTATCCTTAAATTATTAAGCTCATTCTGCCTTAGCAAATTGCAATACAGGCTATCTTCTAATTTTTTTTTAATTGTTCAGAGTAATTTGTCCAGCCCATACAATAAGATTTCCTTTTAAGCCTACAAAATGAATGACTTCCTTAATAAATTGATATAATAATCTTTATTTAATAATTGAAATATGAAATTTGTTATAAAACCCCTTTCAGCAAATGAATGTTGCATTCTGCCATATAACTGATAAATAAAATATAACTGGCCTAGTGGCTCAGTGGTTGAGCACTGACCTATGAACTAGGAGGTCACGGTTTGATTCCTAGTCAAGGTATATGCCCAGCTTGCGGTCTTGATCCCCAGTGGAGATTGTGCAGGAAGCAGCCGATCAATGATTCTTATCATTGGTGTTTCTATCTCTCCCTTCCTCTATGAAATCAATAAAAATATTTTTAACATATAATTGGGCAAAGTTTATATATATAACATCTGTAGGTTTTAACTTTAACCCTTTGAGTAAACTCCAAGTATTAAAGGCCTTTCAGATATTACCGTAGGAGAGTAATTGTCCTGTTAGGTCATCAACAGTGTGTATATATGTCTTTGTGTGTGTATCCATGTTTATTCAACTCAGCTCTCTTTAGTCTGTATTTAATTTTAAAATAGATAAAAATTGTCACCAAAATTAGTAGTGTATTCTTCAGCGAGTTCTACTAAATAAATTGCTGCTGTTATTTATAAAATCACCATCTTTATTTAAATTTAGAAAGTGTTTCTTATATATTAATATTTGGATATATGAAACTTATCTATTGTGATCTCACAAAATTTTTCTAAGGAAATCATAAATACTATCAACTAATTCCCTCCTTTTTTCATGACTTGGTAATCTAAGAATTATGTGAGGAAATAAATGAAAGAAGTATGTGGTAATTCATTAAAAAGTCAGTATTAGCCCTAGCTGGTTTGACTCAATGGAGGGAGTGTCAGCCTGCAGACTGAAGGGTCCTAGGTTCAATTCCAGACGAGGGCACAGACTTGGGTTGCGGGCTCAAACCCCAGTAGGGAGCGTGCAGAAATCAGCCAATCATTGATGCTCTCTCATCACTGATGTTTCTATCTCTCCCTCACTCTTCCCTCTCTAAAAAGCAATAAAATATATATATTTTAAAGTCAGTATTATATCTGAAAGAAATATAGAAGGAACAGATTGATGCATAATTTAAAACTCATTTGCTGTCATGGATTTTATGTTAATACTTAACATTTAGTATGCATAGCTGATGGGACTAGCTGTTTATAACAGCATTACATTGGATATTCGTTTCCCGCCCTGCTGTTACAAGAAATTATTGAGCCCTCCCATCGTTCCTAGTGATCAGAATACACCAGTGGGCATCTGCAGTGTCACCACTGATGACTTAAGTCAAATTATGCCTGTAAGTATAAAGCTACTAGCATCGTATTCCTTAATGCTAGCATCCTCTACCTGCACAGTTTTTCTCCTCCTAATACTATTCTTATTTTTAAATATGGTTTCTCTCTACTTTTGTAACCCATCTCCTTTTTTATCTAGATTTCTCCTTTCTTGCGGAGACACTTTGCAGCACTCTTCAGCTCTTATAGACAATAGGCTTTGAAGTCAGAAATGCAGAGATTTGAATCCAAGCTCTGCCACTTGTATTAGCTCTGTGAACTTAGCTAAGTTGTTTCAAGTTGCTGAGCTCTATTTTCCTTATGTGAATAATGAGATGATAAAACTCATGTATTGGGGGGATTACAGGAGGTAAGAAAGCACTTAGTAATGATTACTTCTATAGATTCTTAAGATGATTCTGTGCAGTATCGTTAACAGTGTACGCAACATCTCCTAAAACAAAATAACATGAATTTAAGGTACTGTCTTATAATATTCTTCAGTTCAAAATCTAGATTTCTGATCAAATTTAATCTAAGGTAAAAATTTAGTAAAAATAAAATAGATGATATGCACATCCTCCTGACGATCCCTTATGTTTTTTTATGCTTGAAAAATAGAGCAGGCTCTAATTAAGAGATCTGTCTTCTATAGTCTTATCTCTGCAACATACTGTACTCAGCTGTGATGCTGGAAGAGTCCCTTAATTTTCTTATCTATAAAACAACAGGAATAGACTAATCTCTGAGTTACCATCTCATTTTAGATTTTTGGATTGTTTTTTGCCCCACTTAGTTTTTGCCAAATCTTTTACTGATACGTTTCCTAATTTTATTAGTGATTTTTGACACTAAATTGCTCGATTCTGTGATTAAAGCTATTTTAATTTGATTCATTTAGACCCAGTTTTTGTTTTTTGCTTGTTTTAGTAAATAATGGATATTTTATATATGACTAAATGCCAATATGTAGTTTTATATTATGGAGCTGAAGATTTCCCTGAGCCTATATTCTTTTAGTAATTCTTTAATAATGAATCCAAATTGTGCCTATACTATGAGATCAACTATTGAAAAAACTGTTTCTGTACATGCATCAATAAAGATTGAAAGCAAACAGGAAAATTGCTGCTGTGTTAGGATGGTGGAATGTGGGTAATTTTAAAAAATGTTTTATAAATGGATTATTAATTTATTCATTTAAAAAGCACCTATTAAAACTGGCACCTAATTTCCATTTCATAGATGGTAAAAATATACCTAAAATTTTTAACTGCTTTTTTATTCAATTCTTTATCATATGTATTTGTATACCCTGTTTTCAAGAAGAGGGAACAGGAAATTGAAGAGAAACATATAGTAGATATGCTTCTTAATATAAAGACAACATCTGTGACTATAGGACAAAAAATAGAGAAAGTAATCAAAATATTCCTCAATGGAGACTTCAATATGGTATTAATAAATGCGATAATTTTCCATGACCATGTTAATGAGTACTCCACTGCTTCTCTGAGAGGTGAGCCATGACTTGGAGCAACAGAATTGTCCAGAAACAATAAGAAATCTTCCCAAAAGTCATGTGAAAATTACACTGGAGGGATTATGTTGAAAACAGAGAAAAGGCAGCATAACCTAGAATTAGTATGGGTACTATCTTTTTTGCTTCTGCTAAGCTACTCTCAAATATGCTGTATTAAATAAGACCAGAGTATTCAAACTGTGCAAAAGCAGTATTCTGTAACTTCACACACAGTTTATTTAATTATACATTTACAAAAATCACTTTGAAAGTTTAACTGAATGGGTAATAAATATTTTAGAGCTAGTGTATTACAGGAAAGGGCCTAAGATTGACAGTATTGATAAAGACAGTTCTCAACAAAAATTGCGGTTTGAAAATGCAAAGGCAAAGGTAAAAAGGTCTACAGTCCTGAATGTATATAACTTCATGACCTACTGACATTGTTATTTTGTCATTAAAAATGTAATCTTTGAAAAAAGATGTTGAGTCCCTTCCCTTGGGTTCACCTGGTGGTCCCTGGAGTTCTTAATAAAAACCACAAATCTCCCAATTATAATATTCATTACCCATAATTTTTTATTAATAATTGCAATCTATGCCCTTCTAAATTTTGTATAAAATTTTCTGTTTTTAATGGATGGAAAACTTATTATTTATATAATCTCTTAATAATTTAAAGTAAAGTAAAACTTTTTTCATAAAACCTAAATTTTAAAGAAAAATTTGGTTACTTTTTTCTGTTCGTTTAAATCTTTGCTCCTTGGTGGCATGAGTTGTAACCTAATTCAGGAAAATATTTTTTTCCACTGTTCTCAACTTCTTGGAAAAGCAGGGAATTGTAACTAAAATATAGACTCCACTTACATGCATGAATGCTGTGTTTTTGTTTAAAAGGTGTATCCTGAAACGTCAGCATATTTTTAAGAATGTAAGTTGAAAATGAGAAATACTGCAAACTTATAAATAGTAAATTGTAGATAGCAATGAATCACGATAAGAACTATACTCTTAGTTACTGCATAAGAATAGTATGAACTGGATATTTACCTCCTATATGACCTTTCCCAGTGAAAATATAGATGGTAGAAACCATTAACACATACTTTATGCTCTGGAAAATACATCTCAAATATTACCTTTATTTCAAATCTGAGTTTATCTGCTCTATCTCACATGTGAGTTATACATCTGCTTTTAGGTAAGACCATTTGGTTTAAAACCACAGATAATAGATTTATTTTTATAGGAGCTGGCCCGTGGATTAAGTGAACTCCTGTCATATGAGGGCAATGTTGAGGAAGATTTCTACTCAACATTCCAGGTACAAATAGCTTTCTGTTAACTATGTATTTCATATAGGAAAAATGCCATTTGTTTTGAAACACCCATTATTAGAAAATATTAACAGTATTAGTCAACACATACCAATAATATCCCTTATCACAGAGAATCTTAACCTGTTGAAGTAGATAATGAAGACACAGGTAAATGAGCAATCGATGAAAATGCTTAAAGAAATTCACCAAAACTCATTTCCACTTCAGAGCCTACCAATAATTGGGAAATGGAAATTAGAGTAATCCACATACCTCCAAAACACTTAAATGACCACAGGTGTTTTGTGAATATCAGTAAAGTGTTTAACATTCAACAGAAAGGGTTAAGTTAAAAACCTACTTTACCTTGCAATGCATGTGATTTGTACTAAGATGGAAAAAAATTGCTTTTTAAAATTTACAAAGCTGTTCACTAAAGCCTGTTATATCAACCATACCAATAAATATCTTGTGGAATATCTCATCAGGTTTTTCAGGAAGAATTTGGAATAATTAAGTCCTATAATTTAAAGCCAGGTGGTGAAAAAATTCCAGTTACCAATCAAAATAGGAAAGGTAAGTTAGATACCATTTCTTAATTCAAATGCATTATTGTTTACTTTTTACTTTTACTATGTAACAGATGGAAAATTGCTTTTCAGAATATGTACAGCTTTATATTGACTTTCTTCTCAACAAATCCATTTATAAGCAGTTTGCTGCATTTTATTATGGATTTCACAGCGTGTGTGCTTCAAATGCCCTTATGGTGAGTTTAAATCTTTAAATTATGTTTTCAGTTAGGTTTTATAGTGTGATAATAACTGACAAATAATTCCTTAAATATTTTAGTAGATAAGCTTTTAAAATAGAAAATATTTTCTACTTTTTAAAGATAGAGCTAGAAATAAAAATAGTTCTCCCATTTCAGCCTTCATTCTCTCAAGGGAAATATAGTCCAGTCAGCTCCATTTTTCTCCCCTTGTGCTATGTCTTATACTATGTCTTTTAGGACTTTAAAAAACTCCCCCAAGCGGAGTGGATGAAGAAATCCTGTGGGCTCGAGGTCTTAATACTGAGAGGCAAAGCACAGAAAACAGTTAACACATAAGCTCAGGGGCAAAAGCCACCTCTTATAGACTAAGGAAAGTATTTATAACTGCTTCCTTCTGCTTCAAGAATTCCTTGACAGCTGAGTTGTCTTTTACTCAGAAAAAGTATTTTGTCTCCAAAGTCATGATGTACTCTGATTAGTTAGCCTTATATGAGGCATGTGAACATGGGGCAGCCTCTATCTAGAACTCCATGTTGAAAATATAAGATAAAAGCAGAGTTTTCTAAAGAACTGGTACTCTTCACCCCAACTACCCAGGGCATACTCTATCACGCCACTTTTATTTCCCCTCAGCTTTATTATGAGAGTTTGGAGTAAGGTCTTTCATTTGAATTACTTTCATAGGAGAGAGCTAGTTTCAAAGTAACCTTTGTCACGTGTGTGTTGTTGAAAGGACCTTTGAAAATGGAACACTGAGTTTTGTCTGTGACACACTGGTAATTGTGGGGTGGCGGGAGGGGAAAAGAAATTAAATGGCATAGCACGGTTTTTCTTTTTCAGTTATAATCTCCTTAAGTGGAGGACAACATATGTAGGTAAAGAAACCAGAAAGTAACACAAGCAAACTATATGTAACCAAGTACCTAACATCTACAATGCATATATCCTGTGCATTATTGGAAGGGATGTGGAGGTATTGGAAGGAGGCAGGCAGATTAATAGAGACTGAGAGAGTTTCAAACTGGGTTTGGGGGAAGAATTGTAATCTGGATTCATGTTTAGTCATCTGCTTGTTTTTCTGGCAAACTGCAATTAATGTTTGCAAAAGGGAAACAGAGCCCTAGTAGTTTGACAAGATTTATGAAACTTTGAAAAGCAAAAATATCTTACCTCAGTAGGAAAAATATAAATGGATATTTTTAAATGATTTACTGAAGGGAAGTCATGATTTTTGTAGTTGGATTCAGTGAAAATAGTTCCAATTTCATTTTTGAAATTATCACGTTTGTCATTTTTGGTAAATAATTATTGGCAGCTGCTTCGCCCAGAAGAGGTTGAAATCCTGGTGTGTGGAAGCCCTGATCTGGACATGCATGCTCTGCAGAGAAGTACTCAGTATGACGGCTACGCGAAAACTGACTCGACTATAAGGTGAGCATTTCATACTTCTGACAGCGAGATTGCAGAAGAGGGGATGAAAGACAAAAGTGGTTTTGTTTATTTGTGTAACTTACAATCTGAAGATCAAGTAGGTCAGCTGAACTACTGTGGAGTTTCATACCACCTTATTTAATTTCTAAGGAGGGAGTGATATAAATAAGTTTTTACAAAAGTATAGAAATTTTACTTTTCAAAAAAATGACTTTGGTTCTAGAATTTCAGGGATGCTACACATCTAAATAGGATTTAATAGCAAATGTGTTGAAAAATAAGAAGAATTATGTGTGAGAAAACTGGCTATTGTCCTATCCACTGATGGGCCACTTTTATAATTTTATAAAAATGTATTTTTACAATAAAGTTAGTCAAAGACCTAATTCTGTGTAATAAAAAGGTAATATGCAAATGGACCAAACAGCGGAATGACAGGTCACTATGACACACACTGACCACCAATGCAGGAGCTGCCCCCTGGTAGTCAGTACACTCCCACATTGAGGAATTCTGCTCAGCCACAAGTCAGGCTGATGGCTGGCCAGTGCAGTGGCCCATTCTGCGGCAGCACTAAGGATGTTCGACTCAGCTTAGGCCCACTCCCCATGGGCCTAAGCCAGTGGTCAGCAAACTGCAGCTCTGCTGACAAATGAGTGTGCCGACCACTAGCCAAGGCCATCACTCAGACATCTCGTTAGGGCTCCCGGACTGTGAAAGGGTGCAGGCCAGGCTGAGGGGCCCTCTCAGGCCTTTATGCACAGATGTCATGCACCAGGCCTGTAGTTCATATATAGAAGTTTGTCATTCCTTCATTTCACAGTAAGAGTACTATGTATGTTTAGGCAAGTTTTGTTTTCCTTAGAATTTACTTTTATGTTGCTTTATTCCAACCATTTTCATGCCATGCCACTCATAAACTAGTTGCTAAAATTCTGTAGCACATCAAAAATATATTTTTTGCTGATCTGACAAAAAAATACGTATAATTTTAATTCATTCACACTGGTTAGCTATTGTGTTGGCTGTTGTCATTTTTTTTTATTTGACAGTCTAAGGGGAAAAGAGGTCATAATCCTAGCTGAATAAGTACTGTACATTTTAAAAATTCTTACAGCACATTGGTTGGAAATCACTGCTTTCTTCTGATCCTTAAGACATTCATATAAATTTCCTTTGGTATTCTCCAGATACTTTTGGGATGTTGTGCTTGGATTTCCTCTTGATCTTCAAAAGAAGTTGCTACATTTTACTACAGGAAGTGATAGAGTCCCTGTAGGAGGAATGGCTGATTTGAATTTTAAAATATCAAAGAACGAAACTTCTACTAATTGGTAAAATTTCCAGATTAAAATTTTATTTTTAATCTATAAGTTTTGCTATAATATGTTTCTAATTAGAGGATTCCTTCATTCTGAAGTCATCTTCATAGAAAAATCTTGGGAGTAAACATGGCCTTTAAATGAGAGTGAGTGTGGTTTTAGGTCCTCTATTAATTTTCAGACATACCAATACTAACTGATAATAACCCCTTTCCATTCACTTTTTGCTTTGCTAAATCTACTGCTTTATGGTCTCTTGTAGAACTAGCTTGCTTTTAGTAGTATAGTGCCTAACCCTCATTTTTATTTAAAGATGTTTTTTATTAAAAATACTAAGGTGGGGGTTTGGCTATTATTATTACTTGAGATTCTCTAGTACTAGAAGTACCTCTAGTATTAATCCTAC
Organism: Lasiurus cinereus; assembly: GCA_011751065.1. NCBI lineage: Eukaryota > Metazoa > Chordata > Mammalia > Chiroptera > Vespertilionidae > Lasiurus > Lasiurus cinereus. The sequence goes on along the minus strand of JAAGEH010000426.1, from coordinate 1,679,714 downwards.
TTTTTTTTTAGTCTAATGCTCTTTGCATATGAAGTGATGATGATAATGATGGCTTTATATTATCCTAGTATATAAAAAACCAGGGGCCATGACAACCAAAACAAACGGACAGACAACTGAACAGCAGGCTGTGTGAGGTGACAAGGCCAGCAGGGGGATTAGTGAGGGACAACTAAATGACTGAACAGCAGGCTGCGTGGGGCAACCAGGCTGGCAGGGAGGGCAGTTAGGGGCGATCAGGCAGACAGGTAGGTGAGCATTTAGGAGCTAGTGGCCCCAGACTGTAAGAAGGATCCCAATCGGGCCCAAACTGGCAATCGGACATTCCCCGAGAGGTCCAAGATTGGAGAGGGTGCAGGCTGGCCTGAGAGGACCCGCCCTTGTTCATAAATTTTGTGCACTGGGCCTCTAGTTTACTAATAATGTTGATGGATTAATGTTTATCTTCTTTTCCTAACCTTGTAATTTCTAAAGCTGATGTGAGTAGACACTACTTTGATTATAATCATTTTTCCTGCTGCCCTGTATATTTCCTGAGTCTGTCAGTTCTTTTCATTCTTGAACTGGATTTTGTCCTTTCCCACTGCTATCATTGACAAATATTCTGATTGTATGGAGTTCATGGATACTGAAGGAAAGAGTCTAAGAAATCTGTAGAAATGCTGAAGAAAGATGATAATGTCATCAGGTAGAGGTTGGGGAAGCTGATCACAAGGAGTCAGAGGATAAATATTGCATGGCATTGAGGACAGCAGCAATAAAAGTGTGGTTAGCAAGTGTCTCACAAAATTGTTGTTGTTTCTTCTTACAGTCAAGATTGAAATAATAGTAATAGTCATACCATCTATTATTCTGCTAGGTGTTTTATATAGATAGCTCTTTTAATCTTTTAAACAATCAAATCATGATGAGGAGGAAACTGAGATTTGGAAACATGAAGCCATTTGAACAAATGATGGCTAGTAAGTAAGACAGTATTCAGATTTGTCTGAATCCAAAAATAATGCCTCCAAAATGAATATATGATGAGAGCAGAGATGCTGACTGCCATGTCTATAAACCTAATCCCATTTCTGGAAGTGGGCCTGACACATAGTAGGTCCTTCAGAAATATTTGTTCACTAACGGCAATCATGAGTCATCTCTTTGGAAAGTAAAAGAGATTTGAATGGCATTTTGAAAGCTGCTCAAGCATTCTATGTGTGTTTTAAGTCTTAGTATCTTTTAAAATATTTTTCTTTTCCTAGGTTACCTGTGGCTCATACCTGCTTCAATCAACTTTGTCTTCCCCCCTACAAGAGCAAAAAGGACCTGAAACAGAAATTGATCATTGGAATTTCAAATTCAGAAGGCTTTGGACTTGAGTAACCTAGAAGACTTGAAACATATTTTATATGTAGCATTCACTTCCCTCTTTTGTGCCTTTAACCTATTCATGTTTTCGTCTCAAAACACCTTGACAAAGATCACCAACTTTAAAATACTGATTTTTTTTTTAAATCAAATATGAGTATGTTAGTGAAGGCATGATTTTCTAAAAACACAGACCTTGATTGAATGGAGAAAAGACCAGATGGCAGAGACAGATGGGTTCAGTCATTCTTTTTTATAGCACTTTATCACTCTTCATATGTAGTTTGTCGCAAGTGTTCCACTGAGGAGCAATGTGCCGTAAAGAAAGCACCAATGGGATAGCACAGTGGAACCTAGTGGCAGACTGTATGCTGCAGGACACAATACCAACACAGATAGCTGCATTATCAATCATGTAAGGCATGTAGCCATATTTTCATATAGAGGTAAACAAAAGTATAACTGCAAATGCAATTTACAGGGTTTTTTGATATACTGGCTTTCGTCCTAATAAGACTCAACTGTTGCTGAAAAGCATGTAAATAACTCCATAATAACCTGAGAATAATGGGATTTTGATAGTGCCATTTATTGCTAAAGATTTATTTTTACAAAGTAAATTCAGGGTTTTAGATGTGTATACAGCTTTTACAAACCAATAAAGATGATTGTACAAGAGTGTAACTATTTTCAGATTAATTGGATTCAGGTTATATTCTTTTAAGTATTGTTAGTCTGCATGCACTTTGGCACTAGTTACTTTAAGTATAATGTAATATTTGTATAATGATCATTTCTTCTTAAGGATCGGGATATTAGAACAGAAATCAGATAACTAATCATTGATAAATTAAGTAAATTACAAGCACAAAAAATAACTGTTTTATATATACTTTGATTGATGTACAAGGCTTATTTCTAAAATTTTTGATCATCAGTTGTACTGCAACACTAATTTTTAGAAAAGCTTAAGATAAAGTATTTGACAAAAGTGAGTACAATAACATTTGTGTTAAAATGATGTACTTGGTGTAAAAAAATCAAGTTCAACATTTTGACCAAAGTGTTTTGTTTTTCACTGGATTATGAATATAGGAAATTCAAAAGTACCCTTTTTGGAGTTTCTAATAAAGTAGCATGTAAAAAGAAACTGTATTTTAAGTCAGACAGTAAATGGTTTTCTTATTTTACAGCAAATGAAGCAGTTTTATTAGCATGCTACAAATATTTCCTAATCAAGACTTCTCTATTATTCTTTGATAGTTTTATTTCAGAAAACTCTGAAGATATATTTGCAATAATAATGAAGCCAGCATTTAGTACCAGCATCTAGTTCTCATGCAAATAATACCTTCCCACAGTTTTTTCTGAGCTACGTTATTTTCTTATTGCTATGCTTCCTGCACCCAACCAGCAGAATTCTTTTAGGGTGGAAGAATTATCAGCTTGTTTTCCTGCAGTTCTGAAGCCAACCCATGAATCTTTAAGGAAAAGGCGTTACTACTTGGTTTATTATTCTCTTCAAAACAGACAGGACTCTGCTTTTTCATTTGGATATACTATTTAAAGGATTTTCTTAAAAATCTTGGAAAGCCTAAGAGAGTCAAAGGCTTATTGGTTTCATTTTGTTTGCTCTGTTTTTAATCCATATGCAAATAAAACTGCTTCCCTCGTACACTGCTTGAACTAGAAAGTAAGATGTTTAATGTAGGTTACTACTAACTAATAAGCACAAAAGAATCATGTATAAGAAACCAGACTTAAGTGTTTTAAGTAAAATGTAAACAAAGTTTCTATTTGGTAGAGATGGAAAATTGTACTGGCTTGGTCTGCATGTTTAGTGATGTGCTTGTTTATTGATAGTTATGTCACTTTTAAATAAGAAGTATACAAGCAAGCCAGACTTTTAAATGACAAAGTCCATAAATAACTGGAAAATTTTTGTTTGTTTAGTTGAAATGTATAACCATGTATCACTTAATTGCACATTGCCTTTATTTATTTATGCTGTTTTTGGTTTACAGTGTAATAATACCTCATTTTTTAAAAAAAATACCACTACTGTTATATTTCATTAATTTAAATAGCTAAAAATTCATATAGTTGCTTTTTTTATATACTCTGTTAATGAATTCTTGATTTTTGTATCTGCCACAGTAACTTAATGCATTACAATATTTACAAAATGTCCTGTCCTTTTTTAATCTTTGCTTAGTCATATTTTTGTCTGTATGATCAGAAGTTTTTAATGGTTCCTGTTTTTTGTACAAATCTGTATTGTATTAAGTTGTTAACTTCTGGATAAAAATTTTCAAATATTAAAGTTATACAATCAAACAAATTTCAGTTTATTTTTTAAATATTAGGCAATTAATTAAAACCATAAGTTTAAAATATCTTATAAATGCCAACTATTCTCTTCCTTATACGTACTGTCTCTTAAATTACTACTTAGGAAAACTGCTAACATAGATAACTTCAAAAAATATGTGTTGTTATTGACACCAAATATAAAGTTCTTTAACATTATTTTTATTCTGAAACAATGTATATCCTGTGTCTGGATGGTCACACAGATATTCCACCAAAAATAATGCCATGGAGGCGACCACCTAACAACCACTGCTTCTGAGGCCGGGGGTTTTGACTACCAGATATTGGGTACAACTACAGAAAACAACACAAAGTGCTTTTAAGGCATTAAAATTATGTTAGAATATTCCTGACTCTAAACAATGCTTTAGAATTTATCCTTATAGATGTCTCACTAGGCAAGGGTTTTTAATACTGTTTTACAGATTGTGTAACAAGATGTAGTTTTAAAATTCAAAAATAAAAGAGCAGTTTATTTTTAATGAAACATTTCAAATGTAGAGAAAATTTTCAGAGAGTAACAATAAAACCATAATCCCACTTTCAGAGCTAACAAATGTTAATATTAAAAATAAATTATGACAGATGGAGAAGCCCCTCTTTGTGTGCTTCTCAATCCCAATATATTTTCTCTTTTCCCCATTAAACTGCATTTGGTATAATTACAAAAGTCCTGTAAACACCATACAGTATCTTTATAGTTGCATATCTAATACACTCTAACTTTCCAAACTTTTTATATTCTATATTGTCTTTTCTAGATTTATCCCTGAATATACAGTTAGATATAATTCCCCCATTTTAACGGCAGAATAGAATCCTATAGAATATACCATAGTTTGTTGAATCATCCCACTTAGACTTCACTATGGTTCTTGAATTTATATCTTCCAATTCCAGAAAACTCTTCAGCCATTTTTTTCTTTGAATATTGCTTTTCCCTGTATTCTCTAATCTCACCCATTCCATCTCTCTCTATGCCTAATCTGCTGATTAACAAACACAGAGTGGTAATGTTTTGTTTTGTTTTTCAGTGGCTGTATTTTTCATGTCTAGAAATTCTTTTGGTTCCTTTTCAAGTCCACCTGCTCTTTTTCATATTATTCTTTCCTATCGTTTTCTTCTTGAATAATTTCCAGCTTGCTTGTTTGATACTCGTTTGGATTGTTCTACTCTCTTCAGCTCTTTTTAAAAAAAAATTTAAATCTTTATTATTCAGATTATTACAATTGTTCCTCTTCCCCCCTCCCCCATAGCTCCCTTCCACCTGGTTCCCACAACACCCTCTGCCCTTACCTCCCCCCCCCATTTCCTCATCCATAGGTGTATGATTTTTGTCCAGTCTCTCCCTGCACCCTTTTACCCCTTTTCCCAAGAAATGTCAGTCCATTCCCTTTCTGTGCCCCTGATTCTATTATAGTCACCAGTTTATTCTGTTCATCAGATTTTTTATTCACTTGATTTTTAGATTCACTTGTTGATAGATATGTATTTGTTGTTCCTAATTTTTATCATTACCTTTTTCTTCTTCCTCTTCTTAAAGAATACCTTTCAGGATTTCATATAATACTGGTTTGGTGTTGATAGAATTCCTTTAGCTTTTTCTTATCTGTGAAGCTCTTTATCTGCCCTTCAATTCTGAATGATAGCTTTGCTGGATAGAGTAATCCTGGTTGTAGGTTCTTGCTATTCATCACTTTGAATATTTCTTGCCACTCCCATCTAGCCTGCATAGTTTCTGTTGAGAAATCAGCTGACAGTCAAATGGGTGCTCCCCTGTAGGTAATTGTTTTTCTCTTGCTGCTTTTAATATTCTCTCTTTGTCTTTTGCTCTTGGTATTTTAATGATGATGTGTCTTGGTGTAGTCCTCTTTGGATTCCTTTTGTTTGGGGTTCTGTGTGCTTCCTGGACTTGTAAGTCTATTTCTTTCACCAGGTAGGGGAAGTTTTCTATCATTATGTCTTCAAATAGCTTTCTCTCTTTTTCTGGCACCCCCATAATTCTGATGTTGGTACCCTTGAAGTTGTCCCAGAGACTCCTTACACTATCTTCAAATTTTTGGATTCTTTTTTCTTTTGGCTTTTCCAGTTGAATGTTTTCTGCTTCTTTGTAATTCAAATCTTTGACTTGATTCTTGTGGTCCTCTAGTCTGCTGTTAGGTCTCTGTGTAATGTTTTTTTTTATTTCAGTCAGTGTATGTTTAATTTCTAGTTGGTCCTTTTTCATCTCCCCTTGGGTCTCGCTAAATTTATCCATTTTTTCTAGGAAATTCTTAAAAAACCTATAACCGTGGTTTTGAATTCTATATCCAATCATTTGTTTTCCTCCATTTCTTTTGTTTGTGATCTGTTCTTTAGTCTCCACATATTTCACTGCTTCCCTGAGTTGGTAGAGTAGCTTTGTGAGCTAGGAGTCCTATGTGGCCCAGTTGCTGTGCCTCCCCAGTTACCTGAGGTGGACACTCTTGGTGCACCCCTTTGTAAACTGTGTGTACAGTCTTGTTGTAGTTAATTCTCTATTTTTAGGAAGGTCTTAAAAAACCCGGGGCCGAATGACCTCCAAGCCAATTAGTTGTGAGGATCAGCTGTGCTTGCACATGCAGGCTTGCCTTCGACTTCTGCCTTTTGCATGTGCGTGCACACGAACTTCTAGAACTCTGCCTTTCCAGTTCCCCTGAGTTTCCATGCACTCTAGGGACCCGTATGAGTCTGGTTCCCCAGGGTCTCGCCCGAAACTGGGGTTCAGTGCAGTTGGACCTGGATTTCAGTGCTGTTGTGAGGTTCTGTTTTCCTCCTGCTAGAGGAAGCCAGGCACAATCAGCAGTCAGTGCACTGTGTGTGCACTTTCGCATGCACTTTCACGAGCCCCCAGACTTCTGTCTTTCGTGGCTCCCATAAGTTTCCGTGCACTTCTTCCTTTTCACAACAGTTCAGACTCCCCCTATGAGTCTTGCCTGGAGCTGGGGTTCGGTGCAGTTAGGATTTTCCATCTCCCTCCTATTAAGAGGAAGAAAGCCAGACCCTCCTCCGCCCGTCCTCTCCAGGAGTGTATCTCCATACCTGAGCTTTTTACAGCTCCTCTGAGTCTTTGTGAGTCCCTTTCTTTACTTCTAGTTGTAGAATTTCCACTCAGCCAGCTTTCCTGCGGTTCTGGATGGTGTCCGTTCTTTTAGTTGTAGTTTTGAAATTGTTGTGCGAGGCAACAGCTTAGGTGTTCACCTATGCTGCCATCTTGGTTTCTCCTTTCTTCAGCTCTTGACATCCTAATTCTTTATACGTTCATCTACTGCCTCTCATAGTGATTTGTTTTCTTATATATTTGTAATTTTGTATTTTTGCTTTTTTAATTTCATGTCCTGAATAGTAGAAATGCCTTAACAGTGTTTCATGTTTGTTCTCAACCAAGGCTCTATGGTTTCCCACACGAATTTGGATGTTCACTTGTTAGATTAGGGTCCCTTTTCTACTCATGTAACTTTGTATCCTCTCAAATATAGTGGCACAGGTTAGGGCTTAAGAGTAGGGTTTTCCTAACCCCATTTCATAGATATAGCAATCCTTTTAAACTCTTGCTTTAAGAAATGGGATCAGTTTTGGTACCTCACCTTGAATTAGGCCTAAGGGATGGCTGTTGAACTCAGGTGGGCATTAAAATCCATTAGAGGGTTCATCACTCCCATAAACCACCTAATCTTGCTTACTACTTTTGACTTTTTATTTCTTCCTCATTTCCCTTAAATGATGACTTCCCTTCCTTTCAATCTTGGCCATTGACATTTTAAGATTTTTTAGAGATATGTTGTCTAAAATGTATAAAAGTTAATAGTAAACAGCCTCTTCTATTTTAGCATAGCCTATACAAGCATGCCCTAGATTCTTTCCCCCAATCCTATCTAATAAAAAAGCAATATACAAATTTACCATACCTCTGCTACACCCACAAGCCATGCCTACCAGCCAATCAGAATGAGTATGCAAATTAACCCAACCAAGATGGCTACAGCCACAGAGAGTGCAGGAGAGAGGCCTGGCTTGCTCCTGGTGAAGGAAGAAGCCGAGCTTTCTGCAAAGCCTGGCCAGGGGAGGTTAAGGCAACAAAATTTCAATGGCTATGCTAGCAGAAGGCTTGGCTCCACTCCAGGCTACAAGGTTTCAATTGTAGAAAATAAATAAATCCCAGATACCAGGGCCTCCACTTGGGTTGCTGGGGGGCGTGGCCAGCCTGCAAATGACCACAGGCCCCTCCCCCAGGCCACCCCATGCCCCAAGGGAACACCCACTCTGATCCAGGACACCTTTCAGGGCAAACCAGCTGACCCCCACCTGTCCAGCAGGCCTCTATCCTATCTAATAAAAGAGTAATATGCAGATTGACCATCACTACAACACATAAAATGACTACCCCCATGTGGTCACAAGTGGCCACCATAAGATGGCCAGCAGGGGAGGGTAGTTGGGAGGGACCAGGCCTGCAGAGGAGGGAAGTTGGGGGTGACCAGGCCTGCAGGGAAGGGCAGTTGGGGGTGACCAGGCCCACAGGGTAGGGCAGATAGGGGCAAACAGGCTGGCAGGAGAGCAGTTAGGCATCAATCATGCTGGCAGGGAAGTGGTTAGGGGATGATCAGATTGGCAGGCAGAAGGGGTTAGGGGCAATCAGGAAGGCAGGCAGGCGAGCAGTTGGGAGCCAGCAGTACTGGATTGTGAGAGGGATGTCCGACTGCCCATTTATCGGGCCTAAATGGGCAGTCAGATATCCCTCAAGGGGTCCTAGATTGGAGAGGGAGCAGGCTGGGCTGAAGGACATCTCCCTCCGTCCCCCCGTACATGAATTTCGTGCACTGGGCCTCTAGTCCTATATAATAAAGAGCTAATATGCTAATTAGACTGAACAGCCAAATGACCTGCCCGATGACCTTCCAGATGAAACCAGGGCTGCAAGGGCCAGCAGAGGCTGTGAGGGCCAGCCAAAGTTGAAGGGGTTTCAAGGGGTGGGGGGGGGCTGTGAGGGGCTGCGAAGACTGGCTGAGGGGCTGTGAGGGGCTGCAAAGGCTAAGCCCCTTGCACACATTTCATGCATCAGACGTCTAATCCAATGCATAAAACTTTTGAGTACATTGCTCTCTGTAGAGTATTTGCATCAGTGTTCACTAATATAATTTAACATTTGTTTATTGAGTTTCTATTATATATTTTTAAATATGTTTTTATTGACTTTGGAAAGGAGAGGAGAGAGAGATAGAAACATCAATGATGAGAGAGAATCACTGATTGTTTGCCTCCTGCACACCCCACACTGCCCTAACCGGAAATTGAATCGTGACCTCCTGGTTCAAAGGTCGATGCTCAACCTCCTGGTTCATAGGTCGATGCTGAGCAATGCCAACTGGGATAAGTTCCTATTATATTATAAACTGGGGGCTGATCTTCATACATCACTTGCTTATTCTTTACAGACATAAGAAGCAGTTATAATGCTGAATACTTACGCTATGAAGCACTAAAATGTGTACCACAGCAAGAAACTATCCCCAGGATTTCCATGACAATTATACAACTCAATGTTTTCATGCCATTTATATATTACACTACTCTGAATGCATGGGTATGCATACAATAGGAGCATTAGTCACCACTGAGTTAAGCTACTAGATTTGTCTGCAACCGGACTTGACTTTTCCTATGTGCACACATACAAAAAAATTACAATAGAAAGCCAGAATTATTTCAGTGGGGTTTCTCAAGTAGCACAGTTTTGTGCTGTGTTACCACTTGTACATAGGCCACCTCTCCTTATAAGACTCAATATGCCTTCCTTATTTGTCTGTTTCTGTCATTGGCAATCTTACTCTCCTGATTCACTTGGCTTGTAAACATGAATCTTATTTTTACTTTTCCTTCTCTTCAATGTCATGTTAGCAAAAGCTCCATCTTTATATTGCTTTGAGCTTTCCTTCTACTCCATTCCTACAGCTTCCTTTTTGGTTTAGATGCTCAACCCTTCATAGCTAACCAGCCTCTCTGACTATAGACTTACTCTTCCCCCATTTTTCCTAAGGTCCCTGCAGATAATCTTTATAAAATTACTAGTGCCCATGCACTGAGGGGGTGGGGGAGTATTCCTCAGCCTGGCCTGCATCCTCTCGCAGTCCAGGTGCCCTCAGGGTATATCCAACTGATGGCTTAGACCTGCTCCCTGGGGAGCGGGCCTAAGCCAGCATTTGGACATCTTAGCACTGCTGCAGAGACGGGAGAGGCTCCTGCCACTGCTGCTGTGCTAGGCAGCCATGAATATGCTTCTGGCTGAGCAGCATTCCCCCTTGGGAGTGCACTGACCACCAGGAGGCAGCTCCTACATTGAGCATCTGTCCCCTGGTGGTCAGTGCACATCATAGCTACCAGTCATTCCACCGTTTGATCAATTTGCATATTATCCTTTTATTATATAGGATGTTCTTATCCTGGGCCTTCTACCCTAGGTTATATCTGTTGTTTATCTGACCATCTTCAAGTCCAAAGTCTAGCATTTGTTCCACTGTTATTTTGCATACTAGTGGCCTGGTGCACAAAATTTGTGCATGGTGGGGGAGGGGGAGAGTTGGTCCTTCAGCCCAGCCTGCACCCTCTCCAATCTGGGACCTCTTGAGGGATGTCCAATTGCCTGTTTCAGCCCGAGATTGGGCCTAAACAGGCGGTTGGACATCCCTCTCATAATCCAGGACTGCTGGCTCCCAACCACTCACCTGCCTCTGCCTGATTGCCCCTAAGTACTTCTACCTGCCAGCCTGATCACCCCCTAACCACTCCACTGCCAGCCTGATCAACACCTAACTGCTCCCTGGCTGGCCCAATTGCCCCTCACTGTCCTCCCCTACTGGCCTGGTCACCCCTAACTGCCCTCCCCTACCAGTCTGATTGCCCCTTAATATCCTCCTCTGCTGACCTGGTCTCCTCCAACTGCCCTCCTCTGCCAGCCCAGTTATCCCTAACTGCCCTCCCTGCTTGCCTGATCACCCACAACTGCTCTCCCCTGCAGGCCTGGTCCCCCCAACTGCCCTCCCCTGCAGGCTTGGGTCCCCCCCCAACTGTCCTCCCTTGCTGAACTGGTCTCCCCCAACTGCCCTCATCTGCTGGCCTGGTCATTCCCAACTGCGCACAACTGCCCTCCCCTGCCAGCCATCTTGTGGTGGCCATCTTGTGTCCACATGGGGGCAGCCATCTTTGACCACATGAGGGCAGCCATTTGTGTCTTAGAATAATTTGCATATTACTCTTTTTTTAAATAGGATTCACAAACACCAACTTCCAGAAGGTCTCCTGACAAACCCTACTCATTCCCATCCCTGCTCAGCCTAATGCTCCTAAAGTGCTCTTCCTGCTCCCCTTCAACCAACTCTTCCCTCAGCTCTATCCCAATCCAGCTCAGGTCCTCTGCTCTCCATAACCTCTCTGGAACAGAATTTTCTCTCTGCAACCAAACTTTGCCCTGAACCATCACAGTCACACTGCACCTAAACAAAAAAGTCAGCTGGAAAGCAAATTTTCTTCTTCACACCCATCCACCTACCTTCTTTTCTCAGGTGGAACTTAGTATTTTCAAACCTGTGTATGATTCAATGTGTGCATATCAACAGCTTGAGAACAGGTATTTCCCTGTGTCCACACCTAGCAACTAGCACCATACAGGGTCAGTAAATTCAGATAAAATCCTACCTGACTTGTTGACTTGACTGGGCAGGTGAAACACTCATCAAATCAGTGGAGTGGACCAGAGACCTGCATGAGTAAACAGTTTCATCTCTAGCAGCCTATTGCCCTGACTCACACAAACCTGCTCACCTGCTGGCTATCAAGACTTCAGTGTCTTACTGGTCTACCCACCTAACTATTTAAGCTATGAATTATTGAAATAATGGAATGATTCCATTGATGGGGAAATCTTGCTCCTCTTCCTACATACCAACCTTGAACCATGAAAAAAGGCTTTTAATTCACCTCTCCCCTCAGGGAGTGTCAGAATGAGAACTTGCTCTCTGACTGCCGCCCCCAAGGGCAGGGCCACTGCTGTTTGATTGATGAGAGCCTGGTAGCAGTGAGGCATGTTTCACAGGATCTATGTACAGAAAAGCTGTCCTGGCCTTGCTTTCTCTTTAGTTCTCCCAGAATTTATGGCCTGCTTGAGCCTAAGCATAGTGGGCACGTGATCTTTGGTTTCCTCTGGTCAATGGCCACCTTCCAGAGACCCACCATTCTCTAGCCTAGCTCCTCCATTGTTTCTGGGACGTAAGTGCCAACAGGAGCTAAGTCAGGAAAGACTAAGTTGAAGTAAGAAATAGATTCCCCAAACTCAGTGGTTTTATGTAATAGTTCAATTTTAACTCACTTAACAGTTCCAGGCAGAGGTTCAGGTCAGCAGGGCAGCTCTCCACATCGTGATGCCCAGGCTCCTTCCATTTGTGATTCCACCATCCCCTAGGGCAGTGGTCCGCAAACTCATTAGGCAACAAAGCCAAATATTAACAGTACAACAATTGAAATTTCTTTTGAGAGCCAAATTTTTTAAACTTCTTCTAACACCACTTCTTCAAAATAGACTTATCCAAGCCGTGGTATTTTGCGGAAGAGTCACACTCAAGGGGCCAAAGAGCCACATATGGCTCATGAGCCGCAGTTTGCCGACCACTGCCCTAGGGCTTCATTGATGTCTGTATCCGGCAGGCTGAGGAAAAAGCATATGAATTACCCAGATTTTCATGGGCCTGGGCTGAAAACAGCGCACAGCACACTCTGCTCCTGCTCACACTGCACTGCAGAGCACCCAGAAGGTCACAGACTGAATTCTCAGGAAGCAGATGCAGACATGAAGTCTGGGAGGTGCAGAAAACTTACTAGGAATCATTACCTAATAAGGACAGAGGAGGAAACAGAATTGGGCAAAGGGAGCACCCAAGCTGTAACACAGTCCTAACAAAGCACTGGCCAACCCTGTGGGGAACTAGAGCAAATGGTGCCTGTCAGAGTCTTCCTCTACTGGACCAAAATGGTCAGGCTTCCTTGTCCTGCTTCAAGCAGTCAAGCGGAAGGCAGTCATACCTTGGAAGGGTGTGACATTGGGCGAGGTGGCTTTCTGCAACTGAGGGCTACATGAAGGAGCTGACAGCCAGAAACTGTCTACTGACTATACTTCCTGCACCTGGGCAGCAAGACCTTTCTTGTATGAGGGTCTGGAGGCACACCTGCATGTCTAACATACCTGAACACACCTAACTGCAAGAGAACCTGAAAAATACAGTCCACCTCTGGGCCTAAGAAGAGAGGGAAGCAGTGTGGTGACAGCTAGCAGTCAGGTACTTTGTCAACATGTTTGACAAAATGATTTTTACAAAGGAGCCTCACGTGGGCATTAAAGGACATAGCAGATAGTCTGACCTCCGTTTAGCCACATGTGTTTACCCCATCTGCTAGAACCTGAGGAGGGTGGCCTGACAGACAAAGGAACCTCCCCCTGGTAATAATGTTCATCCAGTGCCTGGACTGGAGGTGCCTGGTCGATGTGGTTCCCATGAGCAGCTTTTATTGCTGAATTGGGCCCTGAGAAAAAGGGGGAGATGAAATGGCCTGAAAACAAAGGTACTGCCTGTGTCCCCACTTAGCAGCTGCCCTTGTTTATGCCTGGCTCATAAGCCTTGACCTCTGAGGTGCTGAGAGCCTACAGTCACTTTCTGGGACCAAGACACAAATCTGGAACCTAGAAAAGAATCCCCCATCTTGTACTTTTGACTGTCACTTCTGAGGCGCTGGTAATAAAAAAAAAAAGTTGGGACACTCTCTGTGCCTGCCACAGCTAAGGATACAGCTACCATGCCCTCCTCTTTAACCCCACACATGAAAGCATTGGGAAATTTCAAACCAAGCACAAGTCCTGATCCCCAGGTAGCTTCTGATCATTTGGAACCACATAGAACCAGGACTAGGTACCATCCCACCTCCCTAAACAGGGAACCTGACAGACTGCCTGCAAAGATGGGTGAAGGTCAGGAAGGTTGCAAATTTGACTGGATGGGCAAGTCTGGGCCCATCTCCTCATCCTATCACCTCTCATTGATGCCCAAAGCTTCGTATTCCTTTTAGAAAACAGAGGATCCATAATAGAACCATCTCAGGCCTGGTAAGGGCCTAACCTAATCAAATGACCTCACAGAGCCTCCAGGATGCAACCATTCAATGGGGCGCAAATAGCAAGTCAAACTATCTCTCTGTTGGCCTTTTAAACCTTGGGTCTGTGGACCTACAGGATCCATGCACTTTCCCCTGGCAATCAATGGGCTCCCCTCTGTTATTTTTATTTTTTACTTTTAACCTATAATGACTTCTGCAAGCTAACTCTAGCTTACCCAAGGGCCCTGTTATACTGAGTACTGGGTTAGTTCCTGGACATCTGGAACCATAGATGTGTCATGATCTTAAACAGTATTTGTGTTTGGATCCAAGAGAGACCAAGGCATTTCAGCATGCAAAGACACATGATTGAAGGTGGTGTAGTTATTAATGCTATAATAAATCACCACAAATTTAGAGGCTTAAACAACACAAAGTTATTATCTTACAGTTCTGGAGATCAGATAATCCAGGATAGTGTGCAATTTCAAGATTCTTAGCTTAATCACAGGTTCTTATGATAAGACATAGACATGTTTGGGAGCCACTATTCTGTCTACCACAGACAGTTTGCCATTAGTTCAAACAGTCCAATGACAGACATAATAATAAGGAATGGTCAAAATGGCAAAGTGAGTGTTTTCCATTTATTCACTAATTTTCTATAACAATACAACTATCATTCCTGTAGTTCTTTAATTTAACTATATCTGAAGTATTTCAAAAATAATTTCAGATATTCTTTTCCTAAACACAGCAGAAATAATATTGAAAATAAAAAAGAAAACAAGTTTTATACTCTTCACTAGTGGCCCAGAGCATGAAATTTGTGCACATTAAAAAGGCATTAAGGAGGGGAAACCAAGATGGCAGCATAGGTGAACACCTAAACTGCTGTCTTGCACAACAATTTCAAAACTACAGCTAAAAGACAGAAAGACATCATCCAGAACCATAGGAAAGCTGGCTGAGTGGATATTCTACAACAAGAAGGAAAGAGAGGGCTCACGGAGACTCAGAGGAGCTGCAAAAAGCTGAGGTACAAAGATACGCGCGTGGAAAGGATGAGTGACAGAGTGCCTCGCTGGAGTCCTCTAGCAGGAGGGAGACAAAAACTCCCAACTGCACTGAACCCCAGTTCTATCTGTACTGAACCCCAATTCTGGGCAAGACTCATACAGGGAGGAATCTGGACTGTCAGAAAAAGGGAGAAGTGCACAGAAACTTAGGGGAGCTGCAAAAGGTAGAGGTCTGGAGGCCCGCGCATGTGAAGGCATGCAAAGAAGACTGACTGCTAATTGTGCCGCTGGCTTTCTCTAGCGGGAGGAAGACAGAACCTCCCAACTGCACTTAACTACACTTCCGACTGCACTGAACCCCAGTTTCGGGCGAGACCCTGGAAACCCAGACTCATACGGGTCCCTAGAGTGCACGGAAACTCAGGGGAGCCACGAAAGGCAAAGGTCTGGAGGCATGGGAGTGTGCACAGAGAGGGCTGCAGTGATTACCAAGGGACACGGAGACCTAGGGGCCGCTTGGGCAGGGCTGATGGAAAGCCATGGTTGTCTGCTCAGCCCTGAGAATCTGCCCCATCCAAGCTAAACACAGAGGCTTTTGCAATTTTGCAAGTCTTATATCATAAGGCTGACTCCAGCACAGAAATTCCCCTGGCATAAACACAGCTGATCCTCACAACCAGCTGGCTTGGAGATCAATTCACCTCAGTGATACCAACAAGAATCAAGACTAAACTACAACAAGGCTGTACACACAGTCCACAAAGGGGTGCATGCACCCAGAGAGTCACCTCAGGTAACTGGGGAGGCAGAGCTACTGGGCCATATAGGACAACTAGCACACGAAGCTACTCTACCAACTCAGGGAAGCAGTGAAAATGCAGAGACAAAGGAACAGATTACAAACAAAAGAAATGGAGGAAAACAAACAACTGGATATAGAATTCAAAACCATAGTTATAAGGTTTTTCAAGAATTTCCTAGAAAAGATGGATAAATTTAATCAGACCCAAGGAGATGAAAAAGGACCAACTAGAAATTAAACATACACTGACTGAAATAAAAAATATATTATACAGAGGCCTAACAGCAGACTAGAGGAATGCAAGAATCAAGTCAAAGATTTTAAATACAAAGAAGCAGAAAACACTCCACTGGAAAAGAAAAAAGAAAAAAAGAATCCAAAAATGTGAAGATAGTGTAAGGAACCTCTGGGATAATTTCGAGCATACCAACATCAAAATTATGGGGGTGCCAGAAGAAGAGAGAAAGCAAGATACTGAAAACCTATTTAAAGAAATAATGAGAGAAAACTTCCCCCACCTGATGAAAGAAATAGACTTACAAGTCCAGGAAGCACACACAACCCCAAACAAAAGGAATCCAAAGAGGACCACACCAAGACACACCATCATTAAAATACCAAGAGCAAAAGACAGAGAATATTAAAAGTAGCAAGAGAAAAATAGTTAATTACCTACAAGGGAGCATCATACAATTTTCAGCTGATTTCTCAACAGAAACTATGCAGGGCAGATGGGAGTGGCAAGAAATATTCAAAGTGATGAATAGCAAGAACCTACAACAAAGATTACCTAGCAAAGCCATCATTCAGAATTGAAAGGCAGATAAAGAGCTTCACTGCTAAGAAAAAACTAAAGGAGTTCATCAACACCAAACCATTATTATATGAAATGCTGAAAGGTATTCTTTAAGAGGAGGAAGAAGAAGAAAAAGGTAAAGATAAAAATTATTAACAACAAATACATATCTATCAACAAGTGAATCTAAAAATCAAGTGAATTAAAAATTGGATGAACAGAATAAACTGGCGAATATAATAGAATCAGGGGCATAGAAAGGGAGTGGACTGACAATTCTCAAGGGGAAAGGGGTAAGGGGGGTGCAGGGAGACTGGACAAAAATCGTACACCTATGGATGAGGACAATGGGGGGAGAGGTAAGCGCAGAGGGAGTGGTGGGAGCCGGGTGGAGGGGAGCTATGGGAGGAAAAAGAGGAACAATTGTAATAATCTGAACAATAAAGATTTATTAAATTTTTTTTAAAGAGTAATTAAAGGAATTATTTTAATATTGTTATTTGCCCTTTCTCTGTAATAGAAGTATCAGAGATGAAAGAAAATTAGTAAAATGTATATGAAAATCTTCCTCCTGTCAGAGTCTGGGGCACACCACAGGACCCAGAGTTAAGTCCCCGCCCACCCGCAGAGTCTCAAAATCACACAAGGCCCAGACCCAGCCAGCCTCAACCCCATCAAGCTGAGTGGGGGCTGCAACCTCAGGTCCCTCGCCTAGCCCCAGGAAGGGGTGCAGCCTCAGGTCCCCTATCAAACCCTGCTGGGTGGAGGGGTGCAACCTCAGGGCCCCCATCAATCCTCATAGAGCAGGGGCTGCAGCTTCCAGTCTCTCAGCACATCCTCGGGTCCCCCAACCCAGCACTGGGGTCATGGGTCCAGTCTGAGGTCCCCCGTCAAGCCCAGGACAGGAGGTCACAGGCCCAGTGCCATGTAGCCTCAGGTCCATGCTGATTGCTCCTTAAGGCTTGTTACAGGAACTGGCCTCGCTGTGGATGAAGCCATCTTGTATTATGGAAACCCTGCCTCTGCTGTGGGCGCAGCCATCTTTGTGACAGTGTGATGGTCAACTTGCATCTTCCCTCTTTATTAGATAGGATGGTTTCTTCCCTTTTCTAGTCCCCCAAGTGCGTTAAGATTCTTCTTGTTGAAAGGAATGAAATAGATGGACTTGTACATAAAAAGCAACCTTCAGAGCAGCATGTTTAATGTGACCTCTTTTCCATAAAATAATAGATGTATGTTGCCACGTAAGAATACCCACAAGAAAATAAACCAAACTAATAACTGTGTTATCCTGGAGACTCTTGAGCAGCAGGCAGCAGGCAGCCATAGGAATCTAGAGATTTTCACTTTCTAAATCGTAATTTCTGTAATGTTAAATTATACTTTTATTATATGTTACATATTATATTATACATTTATTTTATGTATATTACTTTGTTTTATATATTAAGTTTTATGTAAATATTATATAACGTAATATATAAACATGTTTATAACCATGAAAAAAATAGGACTGCTTTATTTATGTTAAAAACTAAAAGGCTCTTCTAAAATATAGCTTTTTCTGGAGAATACAATCAACCAAAACTTCAGGGTTCTGCCCAATCAATGTGAGCCTTAGGCCTTACCTCTGAGTGCTATCTATTCCCTCCTTTCCAATTCCTCCTTAGAAAACTCAGATTTGCCCCCTACCACTGCAATCACGGGAAATGTAGGTCAGGTAATAAGTAACCAGGGTTTATTTTCTCTGGGAAATAGTACACTCAAGCAAAATAAGCCAGTTCCCACTTTCTAGGGCAGAATCCTAGAGCTCGACCCAGAGGTCACTGAAAGCAAGCCCCTCGTTGTACCCAGAACTAGGTCACCAGCTGGTAAGCAGAAGCGCTGGGATGCAAGCCAGGTCCGTGGGACTCCTGAGCCGTGTGCTTGCCCCCTGATTGCCCCTGGCCAACTACTGAACGTGATCTTTCCTGGGGCTGCAAACTGGGCTCCAGAGGGCTGGCAGGGCTCGTGTATGCAGTAATGGCTCCACTCATGCCCCACTTGGCCTTGAGCTGGGACACTAGTGACCATGGGGAGTGACTGAGCATGGCACCCAAACACTTAGCCCTGAGATAGGCATGTCACCAACAGATCAATGGTTCTGGGAGGTGGGGTGGGGTCTGGGCACCACCTGCATTAACACTGCAGGTCTGACCGTTTCTTACAGAGCCTTTGGCTCTACACGTGGTTGTACAGCCAGGCCATGCTCTCGAGTGAGCTGAATGTGGTATGACTCACAGAGCCCAGAATGGTTCCGGCCAGTGAGAGTATCCGTGCAGACAAATGGGAATGGCTTAGCAGTCTTTGCTAGTGTTGGTATGGTTCACACACACACACACACACACACACACACACACCACCACACACTGCGGATAAGCCTGTGTGTGTAAGTGTCCACCACCGAGGATCTAGGGTGGATGCAAGACACCAGGAAGCATCCAAATGGAGGCATTTCGTTCCTTCTGAGTTCCTATGTCCAAAGGCCTGGGCACTACAGGGAGGTGATTTCTGTACCCCTAAAGCTTGATTTGCTAAAAGGCTTGCTTCTTTCTTGCCTCTCTTACTGTGGCCAACTATCTGGCTGCAAGGGACGCCGTTGCCCGCAGAGCCTGAAACCTCCCAAGCTGGGTCAGACCTCAGAGACCACCTGGGAGGGATCAGCCATACCAGGGAGCACTGTATGCAAGATCGCAAAGGAGCGGCACGGTCTCAGGCCCTCCAGAGCTCTGGGAGTCAGCTCGGGAGAGCAGCCGCTTTTGCGCCTCCGACTTTCAGTTTCCCTACCCGGGGCGTGCCAGGAAGCAAGGAAAGGCAGGCGGTCCCGGGGCCCAACCACCTCAGAGGTCTTTCCACCCCCGGACCTCCCTTCCCTCCTTCCCTCCCCAAGGCTGGCAGAGTCCCCCGCGGAGGGGAGGGAGCTACAGGAGGGAGCCACGGGCAGGAGAGGACGAGGAGAGGAGAGGAGAGGAGGTCGTGCGCTCACCTCTTCCTCCTCTTCCACTCCTCCACTTTGAAGGTGTCGCTGTGAAGGTGCACTGCACTGCGTGGACACGCTTCGTGGTCTCGTGTGCGTGCGTGCGTGCGTGCGTGCGTAAGCATGTGCGCGTGCGCGTCTCATGCACGTAAGCGTGCGTGCGTCTCGTGCGTGTTCGTGGGCGCGCACGTGGGCTCGTCTGCAGAGGAACGGAAGTTGGAAGGTTTCCACTCCCGCTTTGGAGACCTGGATGCACAGGCGAGGAAGAGCCCTGCAGCCCGTACAGAAGTCAGCTGAGAGAGAGGCTGCCTTGGGTGGCAATGTCACCCGGCCTCCGTCTTGCAGCTCCCCCAGTGACCCATCGGAGAACCCCAGGGCCTCCAAAACCCGAAGCAAAAACAGTCACCCAGCCAACCAAGGCCCTCAGCGTAGCTGCAGGAGGAGCCCCGGGTGGAGGGCAGGGGGGAGACCTGCTCCGCACTGTCACACCCTGGCAGGGCCTGGGACCTGCATGGGCTCCGGGGAAGCCCGGCCTTTACCAAGCCACTCTGCCTCCTCTTTGCAAAGCTTCTTGGAGCTCCGACAGTCCAGTCAATGTGCAGGAAGGCCTGTGGTTGCATCATGACGGGTCCCAGACAGTTTGGGAAAGGGTTTGACACTCTGGGCTCCTCAGAGCCCGGTGGCCCAGCGCTGAGGCACGTGATAGGGGTGGAGGTCCTCCTCCTGCCTCTGCTCACTGTGCCTGATGCCCCTAACCAAGCCACTACTGCAGGGCACTGAGGAATCCCTCTGAGGACAGAGGTGTGGCTGGAGAGGGGGAGGGGGTGGGGTGGGGGGAGGGATGATGGACAATGGCAGCACAAGGGTCTTTCTGGTGTCTCTGAAAAGGCAGTGCAAACAAGAACTTGGGAGTGAGTGATGTCTCTAAAGCATTTGAGACTGGATTATTGGTCGGCATCAGCTATCAGAGCCTCTTATTTCCCTTACTGTTACAGAAGATGGGAGAAGAACCAAGCAACACTTAGAGAGATGGAGTTAGACTTTGCTATTATTGCACGAGAGCCGGGAGAAAACTGTATTTGAAATTCTGAGCCCCAACATGAAGGAACTTCTCCTATTTATATGTTTTTACCTTTGTTGTCTCCCAAATATGGGTTTTTTCCAGTCCCCTTTGCAAGTTCTTAAAGAGCCCTACGTGCTGGAGCTTTGAGACCTCAACCAAAGGATTGGCCTGGCGCCAGCACTGATAACTTGGTCTGAGGAAGGTTTATGGCCTTTCTGGAATAGGGAGTAGTCTTATTTCCTTATTATTTAAGCAAGCAGGCATTTACAGAAGCCAAAACACCAGGGTTAAAATTTCAAACAGCAGTTTTTATAGAAGATGGGTGCTTCGTTACCACCCTCACTGGCCTCCCTAGGCCTCCCGAAGCCCTTGTCCAGGCAGTTAACACTCAAAGCACTAAGATCTTCACTCCTCTACCATCCCCTCATGGGACCTCTGTCCCAGTTCACCACCCGCTGCCTGTAAGATCTCAGGATCCTTCCTGCTAACGTCAGCCCCCAAAACTCTGCCCAAGGACTGTGCATGCAAACTGGTTTATAATCCAGTTTGGGGCTGCTTTCTCTGCCACCATGGAAATCACAGATGAATGAAAATCTAGCCCTACCTTCACAAGGCTTTCCACCTGGGAGAGAGATGGAATCTATGTGCACTCGTCCCATAGAGTCTATGGCACAGAGTGCTGTAGGAAGAATCATCAAAGAGCCATGGAATCCCACGAAGGGAGCCATCATTTTGAAATGAGTAGACCTGGGACAGCTAAGGAAGGGTCAGAGGGTAAAATGATGATGAGCAAGGACTCTTGTGTCAGACAGACTAGGGAAATCTTCCACTTCCTACTTTGTGACTTTAACACAGTACCTGTTAACATCGAAGAGACATGGAATCCCAAGAAGGGAGCCATCATTTTGAAATGAGTAGACCTGGGACAGCTAAGGAAGGGTCAGAGGGTAAAATGATGATGAGCAAGGACTCTTGCGTCAGACAGACTAGGGAAATCTTCCACTTCCTACTGTGTGACTTTAACACAGTACCTGTTAACTCTCTGAGCCCAGTCTTATGAGTAATGTAGGGATAATACCACCTCACAAGGTTATTGAAGACTTACTGAAGGTTGTGTACGTGGAACTTGCTTCCTTGTGGATGCTCAATAGGCGTTATTTCCAAGAGGAGGAAAGAGTATAAACTCTCTGAGGCCAAGGCTTACAGTAGAGTTTAGGACCTGGGCTCTGTGGAGTCAGAAGAACTGAGTTTGAATCCTGACAAAGTCGTTGGCCTTCAGTTTCCTCATGTATAAAATGGGGATGATAGCCCTAGCCAGTTTGGTTCAGTGGATAGAGCGTCGACCTGTGGACTGAAGGGTCACAGGTTCAATTTCAGTCAAGGGCACATGCCCGGGTGGTGGGCTTGATCCCGGCTGCAGGAGGTAGCCAATCAATGATTCTTTCTCATACTGATGATTTCTATCAATTCCTCTCCCTTTCTCTCTGAAATCAATAAAAAATGTATTTAAAAAATAAAAATAATAAAATGGGATTGATAATAGGACCCAGCTCACAGGCCTGTTGGGAGGACTAAATGGAACAAGCTTAGTTCAGGACCTGGTATTTAATAAGCACTTAATAAATGTCAGCTTTTGTCACAGCTTATAGGTTCATGCAGCCTTGCCCACCTGGTACATGTTACTCACTGGCCCAAATCCCAAATGGCCTACAGGGTGGACATGAAGTGGGGGTCTCTTGGAGGCCACAGAGAGAACAGACACACCCATGGCCTCTGGGGAGTCCTTTTATAAAGAGACCATTCTTGCCAACGTTGCGCAAGCCCAACTAATTTCAGCAACCTGCCTGTTGGCTCTTCTATCCCATGAAACCAACCTATTTGTCTGGAACTTTCTTCCTGATAGATGTTTACAAGTTTAACTTCAAGTAATCAATAGTATCATCAATATAGTTCAACCCCCTCTGCAATTTAGGCACTCTCCACACCAGTCAGGTTGGACTTTGGTCTTGCCTCTGAGCTGTTATGATAACACAGTAGTAAATAATGTCTGTTCAGCCTATGCAGCACCTTTGCCACACACTGTCACACTGGATTCCCACAACAATCCCATGAGGCCAATGGGGCAAGGATGTCCCAGCTGGTTGAGAGTAAATAGACCTTCAGCAGCTGCTCTAGTTTTTCTAAGTTGCCATTGTTTTAGGGGTCAGCAACATGGAGAGGGGATTCTCTTGAAAATCGGCACTCATAGAAACACCCTGCTGTGGGTTAATTTGATAGCCACCCCTGGGAAACACAAGACCTTCTATATCAACTTTCTCATTTTACAAATGGGAGTTGTTGAGGCCCAAAGAAAAGGAACAACTTAACCAGGGTCATAAAATGGTCAACTGCAGAGCTGGAAACTCTTAAAAGGTTTCTTTATTGCAGAACTTGTCAGTCTTGATTATAACAATGTACATTAATTTCTAAGAAGATTATTTTTTTAAGTTTTTCTAAAACTGAGTCCTCCCCAACCCAACCCACCCCCCCAAAAAAAACATGTATTAATGTCTTGCTAAATAACACAGGTTGTGTTGGTATCATCTTGCTTATCTATTTGCATCTAAAAAAATCATTTCTTAAGCCAAATATCAATCACGATTAAGATAAAAACAGGGACTTCTTGAAAAGAAATAAAACCTCAAGAAAGTTTCATATGAGGATGAGATTACATTGGCTACAGGTCCTTCCTCTACTACCTGATGCCTGGAACTTAGTTACCCACCTAATAATAGGTAAAGCCTGAGGGAGTGTGCCAGATTGTATTCTTCAAAGAAGCCTGCAAAAATCTCATCCCTACACATTTTCTCTCTTACAAAGCAAAATTGCCACATATCCATCAGAAAGCAGAGTCAGTTCTCCTTCTCTTTCAATCTCAGTGGCCTGTGATTGCTTCGACCAATAGAATATGGCAAGAAGTAGAGCTGAGTCATAAAAACTAATGTAGACTCTACCTTGCTCACTGGCATACTCAAGGCCATGTAAAGAGTCCAACTACCTTGAGGCTGCCATGCTGTGGAGAAGCCAGGCTACACAGAGAGACCATGTAAGCACTCTGGTCAGCATTCCTGGTCTTTAAGTCATAACAGCCAAGGGCCAGTCATCTGAGTAAAGGCAGGTAAAGGCATCTGCAGATTATTATAGCCCTTACCAGTCTAGTTACCCCAGTCTTTGCATCTTCACAGCTGAGATTCCAGATGTCATGAAGCAGAGACAAGTCATTTCCTTTGTGCACTGCCTAAAATCCTGACCCAAAGAAGCTGTAAGCATAATAAAAATGCTTGTTGCTTTAAGACACTAAGTTTTGGAGTAGTTTATTATGCAGCAATAGTAACTGGAATAGGGAAAGTGTGCAATGTGAGCATGAATCAGCATATTTAAATTGAGGGGTTAGGTTGGAATCAATATTATATTTAATATCAACAACTGATTCCCCCCTGTATACTTTTTTGATTGGCTTCAACTTTTTGATCATGGACTCATCCTATCTAATAAAAAAGTAATATGCAAATTAGCCATCACTCCACTCACAAGCCACGCCTACCAGCCATGCCCACCAGCCAATCAGAAGTGAGTATGCAAATTAACCCCAACCAAGATGGCTGTGGCCACAGAGCGAGCAGAAGGGAGGCTTGGGTTTCCCCGGCAATGGATGAAGCCAAGCTTTCCACACAGCCTGGCTGGCCCAAGCCTCCACTCAAGGTTACAAAGTTTCAATTATAGAAGATAAATAAATCCCAATAAAAATGGAAGCATCCATGGAGCTGGAGAGAGCAGGAGGCTAGGGTTGCCCTTGGCGATGGAAGAAGCCAAGCTTCTGCAGCCTTGGCCTGTCTTGGCCTCCGCTTAAGGTTACAAAGTTTCAATTATAGAAGATAAATAAATCCCAACAGAAATGGCTGCTGCCACAGAGCGAGCAGGAGGCTTGGCTCTACTCCAGGCTACAAAGTTTCAATTATAGAAGATACATAAATCCCAGATACCAGGGACTCCACTTGGGTCACTAGGGGCATAGCTGGCCTGCAAACCACCACAGGCCCCTCGCCCAGGCCACCCTAAGCCCCAAGGAAACCCCTACCCTGATCCAGGACACCCTTCAGGGCAAACCAGCTGGCCCCTACCTAAGCACCAGGCCTCTATCCTATCTAATAAAAGAGTAATATGCAGATTGACCATCACTCCAACACACAAGATGGCTACCCCCATGTGGTCAAAGATCCTGCCCCCATGTGGATACAAGATGGCCACCACAAGATGGCCAGCAGGGGAGGGCAGTTGGGAGAGACCAGGCTTGCAAGGGAGGACAGTTGTGGGCAATCAGGCCAGCAGGGGAGGGCAGTTGGGAAGAACCAGACCTGCAAGGGAGGGCAGTTGGGGGTGATCAAGCCTGTAGGGGAGAGCAATTAGGGATGACCAGGCCAGCAGAGGAGTGAAGTTGGAGGTGATCAGGTCTACAGGGAAGGGCAGTTGGGAGGGACCAGGCCTGCAGGGGAGGGCAGTTAGGAGTGACCAGGCCTGAAAGGGAGGGCAGTTATGGGTAACCAGGCCTGCCTGCAGGGGAGGGCAGTTAGGGGCAAACAGGCTGACAGGGGAGTAGTTAGATATCAATCAGACTGGCAGGCAGAAGCAGTTAGAGGCAATCAGGAAGACAGGCAGGCGAGCATTTGGGAGCCAGCAGTCCTGGATTGTAAGAGGGATATCTGACTGCCCATTTGATCCCAGTGGGATCGGGCCTAAACAGGCAGTTGGACATCCCTCGAGGGGTCCCAGATTGGAAAGGGTGCAGGCTGGGCTGAGGGACCAGCCCCGCCCCCGTGCATGAATTTCATGCACCAGACCTCTAGTTTATTCAATAATATGGATTAAGATCCCATTATTTGCAAGATCAAAGGGACAAAGCACAGATGTGGTACTACTTCCACAGAGTTTCTATTCCATGTCAAATACTAGTATCACACAATTGGAAATACTCAACAGGAGGGAGGGTCTAGGAGCAGGAAAAGGCAGAGAAACCCCTTGGTAACCAGGAGATAAATAAAGCTCTAGATGCTTGAAGCCATGGAGACAGTATGTCAAAAGGCTTAAAGCCGGAAATGGTTATCCAACCAGCTGTGAATTTCAAAATCCCATATGTGGTACAACATTAAGCTGCTATTTTAGAAATTCTTTCATCTTTCTCAGAGGCATCTCAGGAGCCCTTCCTTCCTCTTGGAAGGCAGCCAGTTCTCTGTAGAAATCACTTCATCAGCAGAATGAGGCATTACGCATGCAACTGTATAATTCTGGAAATGAAGCTTAAAAATATTCTCTCTCTCTCTCTTTCTCTCTCTCTCTCGAAACATCACAGAGCAGTGTTTCTGTAAGCACCAACTGGGCAGCTTTGGATGCATTTTTTTCTCTCTTTTATTCCCTTTGAAATGTGAGACTCCTGGCACCTGCAGACAAGTGTAGTGCAACATTGTTGATATTCTTAAATGAGTGATGATTTCACTTCTGAGTTACTGGGATTTTTTCATTATCACCAGTATCCCTGGCACCATTAGCATCCTCTAAAAGGTTCAATTGAACTTATAATTATTCACTAAATATCTGTGTGAGACACTGCTTCGGGAGTTGAGATGGATTAACAAACAAGACAGTCATAGTGTCTGCCTTTACCAAGCCTGCACTCTAGCAGGGACAGCATACAAACAATTGTAAGAATAACAGGTATTACAAAGAGAGAGGAAGATGCAGGGTGCAAGCAGAGGCCAGGGAAGCTCTGTCTACACAGACACTAGAAGAAGGAGTGGGACGTAGGCAGACAGAGCTGGTGGAGGAAAAGCATGACCAAGGTCTGGCCACTAGAGAACTGAAGGTACTTAAGGAAAACCCCTGGATAGAGAAAGCAGAGGGGGAGCAGCACGAGATAAGGGTGGGGTGGGCAGGGCTGGACTCAGGCCGAGCCTGTGAGCATGTTGAGCATTGGGATGCTGTCTGAAGCACAATGGGCAGTGGTGTGAGCACACACTAGTATCTTGGAAAGTTAGCATGGGCCAAGCGTGATGTCAGGCCAGGTAAAAGGCTATTGTCATAGTCTGGGTGAATAATATTGCTGGCCTGGACTAGTACCGTGCCAGAGGCCATAGAGGATGTAGAAAGAAGAGCTGGGAAGCCAGAAACTGACTTTTGTTTAACAAAAGACTCTGACGGCCTTTTTCATTGTAATAAGAAGTGGTCCAGAGGTGAAGGAGTCAGATCAAGGAAACTAGGTTCCTGGCCTAACAGTAGAAGAAGTTGAATCTTCATAGGCAACCTCAAAGGAGGGGATGAAGACGCAGAGGATGGTGAGGAATGGGCAGACATTGATGCGATGAAAGTAGAGGGGAGCCTAGCAAGATGGCAAAGGGCTAGGATTCTGGGGAGAAGCAAAGACCAGTGAGAAGTCTCAGGTGACAGAGATAGTAGAAGGGCATTTAAGGATCTGGGTTCTGTTCTGTGTTGCTACAGTCTAATGAGTTCTCCACCCACACCACACCACCTTCCAATTTCCTCTGAATCCCCTGAGAGCTATGTGCAAGCAGCAGTTAGAGGAAAGGAAGGGAAATGAGCCATGATCCGTGTGTGGGTGGGCACTCGAAGGAGAAAAGCAAGTGCCCTTAAGAAGAGGATGTTGAGACTTGACAAAAGCAAAGATTGGAATGAGAGGTGACCAGGAGAAAGGCACAGGACCCTGGGATTTCCTGCAGGCTATGGAAAGGAGGTTTGAGGCTTGTGTGGTCAGATAGCACAGGTCAGGTAAAATGTTAAGTAAAAACTCTACTTGCAGACCTGGGATTCTGATTTGAAACCCAACTATGAAAAGTAATTGAGCTTTCCAGCAGGAGCGAGCTCCCTAGGAGAACATGCCTCTCATAAAGGATCTCCTTCATCCCTCGTCCCTCTCCAGAAGAGAAGAGACAAGGAAACAGAAAGACATGCCTCGTACAGAGCGCCAATTCCTGTGTCATGGGTATGAAAAGCCCGGATGCTATCCAATCGCCACGCCTGTAGCCATGTGCACACTGGAGTCTGCTGCTCCACTGTCTCTGCCAAGTACAGGAACAAAAGCATTGGGATGCTGAAAGATGCTCTCAGATGGAAGCAGCACTAAAAGCACCCTGCATTGGGATGAGTAGGAAACCATAATGAAATACACATTTTGGAGTTGTGTGTGTGTGTGTGTGTGTGTGTGTGTGCGCGCGCGCGCACGCACCTACACACACATACACAATTAGAGAAATTTGAATATGGACTTGATATTAGTGGCATTTAGAAATTAATTATATTTATGTGATAATGGCATTGTATATGGGTGGATTGGCTTTGTTTTTTTGTTTTAAATCTTTTCTGTTACAGTGATATACTGAGGTATTTATGTGTGAAATAATATGTTACAGCTGGGATTTGCCTTTAAAATGTCCAGGGGAAGCCTGGCTGGTGTGGCTCAGTTGGTTGAGCATTCAGCAAAGTTTACCAGTTCAATTCCTGGTCAGGGACATGCCCAGGAATGATCCTTAGGTGGAGGGGTGCCGGGGGGGCGGGGAGAGAAGGGTGCAGGAGGCAGCTGATTAATGTTTCTCTCTCCCTCTCTCTTTCTCTCCTCTCTCAAAACATTTTTTAAAAAATAAACTATAAAATGTCCGGGAGAAAGAACATACACAGAAAAGCCCAGGATCCAAATGGCTTCCCAGTAGTATTCTACCAACCCTTTAGGAACAGATCATTGCAATGCTATTTGAATTGTTCAGAGTACTGGAGATGGATTCAGTCATTTAATTGTCACAACAACCCTATGAGGCATGTAGTAAATATCCTTATTTTACTTATGAAGTCCCTAAGTCACAGAAAATGAACAATCTAGTTCAAGGTCATATAGTTGGATAAGGGAAACAGATTTGAAACAAGGTGATGCAATCCCAGCACAAGTGCCAGTAACCTAGAGCTTCCACATCAGGTCCTTGTGAATAGCACCCCTTGGAGTTGTGCAGAACACAGCACAATCTTCAAGAATGTTCATGTGGGCCTACGTTAACCACTATGCTCTTCAGCCTTTCATAAATACATGAACAACGAATGAGTGAATTCTTTTCTTTGCTTCTTACTAGTTTCAGTCTCAGCAGATGGGTTCCCTAAATCCTGCTTTATTCTCCTTTATTCTCAAGAAGACTGAATGCAGAGATATCCATGCCAAGACTCCAGCAACCTCTTTGCTAACTCTGCTTTATTGCTTGAGGACAAACCAATTATCAAAATTCCCTTTTGGGAAATGAAGTGATGTTGGCCTAGTTCCTTTTGGCTATCCTGGCTTCCTCCAACTGAGAAGGACAGTAGACAACCCCTGACAGAAACCCTGGCCTGAGATAAAGGAAAAAGCTGCCGACACAGTGATATGCAAAAGAAGCCAGAGGCCTACCCACCCAAAATTACTTACCTCCCTGGACTTCTGTGTTCGAAACTCCTGTCAGTAGCTACTCTTACCTGGATAAAGGCCCAGTAAAAAAAAAAAAAAAGTGACTCTGTAAACTGAGCTTAAGAGCATACAGATAACACTAAGTATCACTTGCACGTAAATACAAATGTCTTCATCAACAAACCAAGAGGAATGGTACCCAGGTGGATATGATGAGAAAAGAGAGGAACCCCAAAAATCTCAAGTGTGGAGCTATGTATTGAGAAGAATCTGCCTCTGTCTAGAATCATTTTGAAAGGAGGCATGGCTTGTGAAGATGGGGCCAGGCAGCATGTGGACACTGAGACCAACAGAAGGAGGATCTGGGAGACTGGGAATTATAAGAAGAGAGAAGACTAAGAGAGGGATGTAATGGATGTGTCGGTTTTCATTTGTGCATGTCTAGGGTACTCTCACATGCTCTTCCCTTTGGATTCTTGGCAAATTCCTCCCCATGTCACAAAGTGCCTGCTGAGGCTGTCAATCACAGTGTATGGCTTCATCTCAATGAAATGAGTATGTGACCCAGGCTAACCAATCTTCCAAGAGATTGCTACATGGACATTGAGAGAGAAAGGTCTGCAGTTAGCACCTTTTTAATTTTTCGTTAATTTTAAATTTTCAAAACAATTCAAACTTATGGAAAAGTAATAAGAATAGTATGATGAGCCCTGGCTGGCTTGGCTCAGTGGATAGAGTGTGATCCTGGGGACTGAAAGGTCCCAGGTTCAATTCTGGCCAAGGGCACATGCCTCAGTTGCGGGCTTGATCTCCAGTGGAGGGCATGCATGAGATAATCAATCAATGGTTCTCTCTTATCATTGATATTTCTATCACTTTCTTCTCTTCCTTGCTCTCAGAAATCAATAAAGAAATATATTAAACATAAAAAGAATAGTATAATGAACTAAGAATGCCCTTCACCTAAACGAACATTTTGCCAAAATTGCTTCTCTTTCTCTCTGGCTATTCTATTCTATTCTATTCTGTGATATTCTAGTATTGTTGTTACTGTTGTTTGAGCTATTGCTGTGTTTGATATACTTTCTGAAATCAAATGGACACCTAAAGACATCCTGCAACCAGCACTTGAAACATTTTGTCACTTGCAACCAGCAATTCCTGACTCATTACAAAGGTCATAAAAATATATGTCACAATTGGAACAGAAATCTAAATTGTAAGGAGCCTTACTGATAATCTCATTCAAATCCACCTACCTTAAACTTTTGTTTTATGGAAAAAAAGCCTACAACATCACCAAAAGGAAGTGTAGGAGAAAATTCCAAATGCCAGTGACCTGACAACCAGCATATCACCCCATCATGGGCAGGTTTGCACTCTGAATGACAGTGAGTGCTCCCACACTTACAAGTATTGGAGGTTCAATGGATGGTCTTAGAGGCCCAGAGCTTCTGGTTCCTAAAGTTGACTGGCCGTTCAGTAATGAATTTCTCGCATTAAAGAATTATCAGGAGACATGACTCCCAATCCATTTTCCCTCTGATGTTTTTTTTAACTCCGAATAACCACAGGGGCTATGTCCTTGTGAGAAGGAGAAAATAAAAATGACTCCATAGAACTGAACATCCAAGTGTTTGCCACAGTGTTGGCAAAACCCAGCATGACCAAACATGCACATAGCCACAGACAATGACAGTTGCCTTGGATGAAAATTCTGGACTATTCAAGCACTTCTGCCTCTTGCAAATCTCTTTACAATAGTTTCCCCCATTTCAGTCCATTAATAATCCTAGTCTCAGTTCTGGACAGAGATAGAAGAGAGTAAAAGGCACAGTCCATGCCCTCACAGAGCCTGCATACAGTTGGGGAAAAACAACTGGAAGCAAAACTGTGGGTTCTCCGAATGGTGTATGCAGGGGAATCAGGGAAAGGGGTGGTCAGTGTGGCTGAAATGACCGAGGAGACTTCCTGGGACAGAACTTGAACTAGGTATTGAGAGATGAATTGGCTTTATTTATTTATTTTTAAGATATTTTTATTGACTTCAGAGAGGAAGGGAGAGGAAGAAAGAGATAGAAGCATCAATGATGAGAGAGAATCATTGATTGGCTGCCTCCTGCATGCCCCACCCTGGGGATTGAGTCTGCAACCCAAGCATGCTCCCTGACTGGGAATTGTTCCGTGATCTCCTGGTTCATAGGTCAACACTCAACCACTGAGCCACTCCAGCTGAGTGATTAATTAGCTTTAGACTCATACAGGAGGATGGGAAGTGTGCAGCCAAGCAAGGCACAGAGGCAGAGAGGAAGTCAGTATTCAGGGCCCACCAGGGAGGCCAATTGGAAAGGAGCAGGAAACCTAGTCTGTAAGTAGGATGAGGTTGGGAGGGAGGCTATTAAAAACAGATGGAGCATAGAGCGAGCAGTTTGAATCTGATGGGGCCTGCCAGCACACGGGTCCCTGATGCAGGCTCTTGGGCGGAGCTGTGGCTGAGGTCCAGCTGAGGTCCACAGGGAGAACTGGGGACAAGGAGCATCACTGGGACACCCCCTGAGCCCAGAACAGAGGCCTGGGATTTGGAACTTGGAGGGGAGAGAGCCAGCCAGAACTAAGAAGATGGGCAGACTAGAGAAGCTCAAATAGAGGCCGAAAGGGCAGAGCTGCAGGTGTAGGCACAGAGAGGAGCCAGACCAGGAGGCCTGGCTCTAGGGCTTCCCAGCCAGAACACCAGAATGTCCCTTGTGCAGGCTGAGGGCACACACAGCTGCTCCCCATCTGCGTTAAAATTCACACTTACACCCCAGGGTGGTTAGGAAATGGCTTGGCAAGGTCCTTCTCTGGTTTTTGGAAATCTCTCTGAGGAAATGTCTGCTTCCTCTTCCCTCTCGCCTCCTTCCCAAGCGTCCCTCTGCTCTCTCCCTCCTCCTTCCCCACCCTCTCCTTTCTCGATCTCCTCTTGCCCTCCTCCTCTTCTAACTTTCTAGCTTTTTGGGGAAAAGCAGCCATAGTCCCCTCCCACTGTGCCCCCAATTCCTGGAGGACAGACCCACCCTCTCTTGGAGCCCAGAAGTGTCAGGAAGATGCCTGAACTCCTCTGCCTGCTGCTCCCACCAGCCTGGCTCCCACGGCCCCATCCATAGAAACTTTCCAAAGGAAAGGGTCTAGTGACACAGGGAGCCCCCATTCCTCTCAAAGCTCCCCAAGGTGCTGCCAACCAGCGTGGGAGGAGAGGGGACACAGTGGCATTTAGGAGAGGCAGGACATGAGCTCACTAGGACAGCTGGCTTCTATTCAAAAGGACCAAGTGGTTTTGATCTCATAAATATGTTCTGTGTCTTGGTCATCCGGTGAGTATTTATGGAGGGCCCGCTGTCTGGAAGGCCTGTGCGGGTTGCCAAGGAGGACACTGAGCCGTTGATCCCATGGCTCTGAGCTCTGCGGCCATGCAGCCCTCTGTCAGCCTCAGTATGTCTTCTCCAGGGGCCAGGACTGCCTCTCCTCGCATGTGTTCCTGCAAGTGGGTGCGCACGCAAGGCATACATACACACACAGTGACTCACCCAACATTAGGAAAACATCATTCCCAGTTGGTAGGAATGGACGCTTGCAAGTCGAGATGGGAATTTAAAACTCCGGTCAACACGGAAACCAGCGGTAACCACTCCATTGAGCCACAGTCAACTCCATTAACACATCTAGTGCCTGTGAAATTCTGGATCTCAAAAAGAGTGAGAGCCACAGAGGAAGGAGGGAGGGAGGCAGGAAGCTGGGAGAAGGGAGAGGGAAATGGTTCTGCTGTAGAAGGCATTTGACCTACATAGGCTGAGATTTCTAAGCCCTCTCCTTTGTGCAGCTGTCCTCCCAGAAAAAACCACTGCACACAGCGCTCTGCACACCGGAGGTGCCCACAAATGCTGTGCAAGGGGCTGTGGATTTTCCCAGAGAAGCCTCTAAACCACCAGTGGTCTTGGCTGCTAGGTGGAAGCTTCTACTCCAGCCTCTCGCATTTGTAACTTAGCCAAAGCCATTCGGTTAAGCTCGAGCTTGAAACAGCCCACACCTGCAAGGCAGGTGATGTTTATGTCAAAACTTTGGAGCAAGGTGCACATCCTTGAGGGTTCTTCTCAAAAGGCAAGGGTTGGAAGATGTGGTCAGTGT
Organism: Lasiurus cinereus; assembly: GCA_011751065.1. Taxonomy (NCBI): domain Eukaryota; kingdom Metazoa; phylum Chordata; class Mammalia; order Chiroptera; family Vespertilionidae; genus Lasiurus; species Lasiurus cinereus. The sequence continues at coordinate 1,646,506 of JAAGEH010000426.1, read as the reverse complement.
CTGGAATTCACACCCAAAGTACCGTTCTCCCTTGAGACTTCCTCTGCAATACATACACACGCACACCACCCCCATAAACACGCAGACACATATGTACCTGTGTACACATTAACATATTCACATGCACATTGACACGCACTTTCTTTTTTTCTGCTTTGTGCACGATTTTTATAATTCGGTAATGGGCTTTCTGATATAGGCAACTGTTACAGAGCTAATGTTTTAATGTAATCATCTCAATCCCTCAGTGTCAGAAGTTAGTAGCATAGGGCATATTCTTTATCTTTCTCTGTGTCTTTCTCAAACATATAAACATTCATCAAGGAGTTTTAGATCTAAAAATAGGATCACTACTAAACTTGTGTTTTTAGCAATTTGCATCTTATTTAACACCATATTTTGGTCATTCCTTCGCTTCAGTACATATCTAACTCTTTTCAATGACTGCATGCCCATACACACACACACACACACACACACACACACACACACACACACACACTTAATCTGCATTTGCTTATGCTAACAGACATGTGTGTGTAATTACACACACTTAATCCACATTTACTTATGCTAACCTAGACATGTGTGTATAATTACACACACACACCACTCACACCTCTCTCTCTGTCTTCCATATAAATTAATATTCCTGTTTCTGATTCCCAGTTTTCGGTGGTCATAGTCCAAGGTGATTCATGCTGGCACTGGCCCCAGCCTGCCAAACATGAGGTTACTTCTGTGTGGCTTCCCCATCACAACCACCTTCTGGACCTCACTGGCTTAACTGTCAGAGGTGATTGAAGGCTGAGCATCTGACCAGGCTGCTCTTGAATCTTCCCAGCTCCTACTCAGTCACCCAGGGGTAAAGTCTTGAGTCTGAGAACATGGACCAAGCACAGGGCCAGGCAAACATATTTGGAGGCTGCTATAGTGATGGGAGGAAGGAGAGAAAATGGGCCAGTTCAGTAAGCCACAGGGGATCTCTCTTAGAGCAGCAGCAGGCCCCCCAAGCGTAAGGATGAGAAACCTGGGTTCCAGCCCTAGCCAGGACACTGATTCACTATGTGACCTCCAGCAAGCCTTCCCCCTCTCTGGACCTCTGTTTCATCTTCCATGAAACAAGGTGTGAGCACTGACTGATGTCCTTAACGCCCTTCCAGCACAAACACTGAGTCTTGTGTCTCCCTCTGTGCTGGGAGCTCCCTCTCACATCTATCCTGCCCTGGTTCCCTGCTCCCCGCCCCCTCAAGCTTGGGGTCGCTGAGAGGGAGCTGTTGGGGCCCGTGGATTGACTGGGTCTAACCAGATAGGCTGGCAGAGAGCCATCTTGAAGGCCAGAATCAAACAAGTGTTTCCTAGGCCAGGGCAAAGCCTCACCACCTCCCCTCCCCACCCCCACCCACCCCAACTCCCACCCTGCTCTCACTGTGTTTCAGAACCATGCCGCACAGGAGTTACACCTGGTCACACCACATGCTTTTTTATTTAACTTTTTTTTAGAAAAAGGTAATTTTCAGCAGACTCTAAGTGCTTTCTATCTTGCTGAGTGAGTGCTTGTGTCTTCTTCCCTTATTGAACTTAGCCCTTAAGTGCAGCTTCTACTATGACTCATCTCCATATCCCCAGGGTCCAGATTGGTCCTGAGATATGCTAAGTGCATAGCAAATATTCCTTATCTTCCTAATTTAGTCTAATTATAAATGTGATGTATTCTTATTAAAAAAAATTCCACATATGAATGATTATACTTAGTATGTGCAAAGTTTCCAACTCTCTCTCTCTCTGTTTGTCTTCCATATAAATTAATATTCCTGTTTTCAATTCCCAGTTTTCAGTAATCATATTTTATTCATTCATTCTTTCCTTCATTCACCAAATATTTGTTAATTGCACACTATGTGCTTGGAACTGTGCTCCTAGATATAATTAAAATACTAAACTATAAATTTTCTACCCTTGCCCCCTTCACAAGTATTTTCAATCCCTAAAATGAAGAGAGGACATGGGAATGATCATGCCCAGATTCAGACACTTGCACCTGAATTTCCACCCACGCTGATCTACTCCCTTTCTGCCTCCTCACACTCCTCCCTCTGACTGGCGGCCATCATGGGCTAGGGAGAGAGAAAGGGGTAAAAAAGAGAAAGAAAAAGGAAAAGATATTGCTGGGTACCCTTGACTTTCCTTGGAATGGACAACTGAAATAAATGCTACCCAGAAAGACGAGGGCTCTGGATTCTCCTAAACCCACCACACGCAGCCCCACCAATGCCAGACCCCTGCTGGAAACATCTAAGTGCTTTGTGAGTATCCATCTCCCAGAAGTATTTAATCCCAGTCTTGCCCAACCAGTCTCAGCCCTAACTGTTTATTTGGGCTGGGCTGGGAGCAGAACCTGTGGCAGCCCGCAAATCAGGTTACTGGCACAGCCTCCGGGTATTGATTGATTCAAAGATTACAGTTGAGCAAACAGGAGCATGTTAATTTTTAATTTCACTTTGTTGATTGATGGTCAGATTTCTCTTTGTCCTGTGACCTATAATTACCCGGTCAGAAGAAACAGTAATCATTGCCCGGCAATGAAAGTCCACTCATCTGGCCCTCCTGGCCCAAACTGGACTTTTTAAAGCAGCCTCCGTATTGATTTGGCCTCAGTCAACAGTTAGAGAATCAAGGGATTTCCTGTGAGTTGGGCAAACCAGAGCAATATAAGACCCGAGCTAAGCAGCATGATCCTCGAAGGATGAGAGAGGAATTCCCAGGGGAGGTCTTTGAGCTTTGGACTTAGGGTAGGGATGGGGCCTTTGTTCTAACAAAGGAGAGAAGTGACAAAGGTTTCTCTCCCTGGCCCCCAATTAATGATGTCACCACTCACCACAGACACCCCCGTGTCCTGGAGCCCAGGTTCTTCTCACCCACAACATGATGTGAGGGCAGAAAATAGCAGCAAAGTATGCATCACCCCATCCTCCCAAAAGCTCTGCTGTTCAATGTGTCTCTTAGTTCACATCGACCTCCTACCATTCCTGCAAGTCATGGTCAGCACCCACAGGTGTGGAGGAGGAAACAGGATAGCTGGCCTGCCCGAGGTCGCACAGTTCTTCGTATCTTCAGGGGGCGCAGTCACCTAATGCAAAGATCTGTCACATACTCTAGCTTTTCCCCTTTGCTTTTTAGAGGCAAAGTGATTTCAGTTTGAAAACCATGATGAATTTAACAGATCAAGAAAAACCACAAAAGCAATTTTTCCCATCTGGGAAGGAATTGATTCTTCTGTTTTGTGCCATTTGTCTACCCTGTCATTAACTGCAGAGAAAACATTCTATCACTGTCCTTTGTGGCCTGAAGCCATTTCCCAGGAAAAGGAGGAGGAGGAGAAGGAGGAGGAGTGGGAGGAGGAGCAGGAGGAGAAGGGGAAGGAGGAGGAGAGAAATGAAAAATTTGGTCAGAGCCTGAGTAAAACTTAAAAAGTTCGTCAGAGACCCACTGAGCAGGGATCCACTCAGTTGGTTATTTTAAATAAGTCCCTCTAGAATAAGACTGTTTGAGTATATGTGAGTTATATATATCACTAACTTCAACTTCATTCACAGATGTTGAAGAGTGACTAAAAAAGGAAGGGAAATTTTGTTCAGTGCTCAGAGATAAATGTACCAAATTATATAAGCCCCACTGAATTTGAGAACTAAAAAAAGACTAAGAAATCAGTAGAGTAGGTCAGGACTTGTCTGTAACCTTTTTCTGGAGAGAAATTTCTGAGTTTCCTTAAATTTTATAATCACAGGAGACATAATTCTTGGTGTGGCTGAGAAGCAAAGGGTAGAGTTTATTGAGCACATAATGCTTCTATTTGCCTGCTTTAAAGTCTCACAGTCTCCCACTGCCTGCAGTAGCATTTCTGTGGAACATCAGTCTCATGGGGTTCTCCTCTACAAAGATTCACATGGTGACATACATTTGGGAAATGCTACATGTCATAGGCTACATATTTGCAATGCACACCCACAAAATGAATGCTGTTGTACCGAGAAGTCCTGGAATAAAGAAAATTTCACGGGCCCTGGCTGGTTAGCTCAGTTGGTTAGAACATCATCCTGATACTCCAAAGTTGCGGTTCCAATCCTGGGCCAGGGAGCATAAAATAATCAACCAATGAATGCACAAGTGGAACAACAAATTGATATCTCTCCCTCTCTCTCTCTCTCTCTCTCTCTCTCTCTCTCTCTCTCGTCTCTGAAAAATGGGGATTGTATATCCTCAAAGGGTTTTTATGAGGATTAAATAAACCAGTACTTACAAGGGCCGTGACAGTGCCTGGTGCACTGTAAGTGCTCAATAAACATTAGCGATTACTCTGGAAACCCACCACATTTTTGTGTATCCCTCAATGACAGTGCACTCCACACAGTAATGAGTTACTTCCTTATACATTTGACTCTCCAAAGAAATCATGATTTCTTCAAAGACAGGAGGTCTCTGAAATTCCTAATTGAGACTTAGCACAATATATGGTCCTTGACTCGTGTTCAACAACTGCTTTGTGAATGAGTGGCTGAATGATCTTTACACTTCAGGAAACTGAAATTCCGTAAAGGTGAAGTGAGTTTTACAACATCACATAGACAGAAAGTGCCAGAATTTGGAATCTGGGTCTCCTTGCTTCTGAAATAAGGAGCTCTGCAGACACCCTCAGATTGCTTCCCATCATATGACAACATTCCTATTATTGAATTCAATAAACTTTTTTTGAAAACCTATGATGTGCCAAACACTCTGTTGGGCATCTGTGATGAAGAAGACACAACCCCTGCCCTCAAGGTATCATATAACCTTTCCCTGAACCAAAGCCTCCAGGCCGGGCTCCCTACATCCAGGTTTCTGCCCCTTAGAGCGCCATCAGAATGACTTGTTGGTCTTACAGGCTCCAAAAGCACAACCTCCTAGGAATAATGTACACACTCTGGCTTGATACTGTGGCAACCCATTCACAATTTAATTTTATTTACCCACACAGGTTGATACCTGACTACTGGCAAATCCAACCCTCTCATTTGTGAGAACAAGACTTCCTACCACCCCACAAACCACATGGCAGACTTATTTCCATCCCTATACCTTTATTCCTTTGGTGCCTCCCTCCTGACAAAATGCCTTTGCTTCTTGATGCCTGCAGTTGAAGGAGCAATCTAAACCATTCAAAGGACTTATCTGCCCTAGGGATACATCTCTCCTAGGTCCAGGTCATAGCTCCTATAATCACACCTACCTGCCAAACCCTGTCCCTGTCCTCAGAACTTGGTTCTAGTGGTTTTTAAACCCATTACTATGACTGTGTTGAGCCCAAATCATGAAGTCAGATTCCCCTTTCCCTATGGTAAGCCCTCCACTAGAGACCTTAGAGTGATTTTCTGCCAGTGATTTTCTGCCACCCCAGGCCACCCCTATCCAATTCCCTTCAGTTCCAAGAGCTGCAAAAGGAGATTGTGCTCCTGTCCTTTCCCACCCAGAAGAATCCTGGGCCTTGTATGCAAATTGACCCAGCCTTCTTCAGAGTGCTGCAAACCAAGGAGAGAAGCAGTTGCCATTAAGCCACAAAAGAAAACAAGTCCCTATTACAACTTTCTCCCAAGCCAATAGGTGTCCGCTGTATTTACTTAATAGAGAGATACCATTTGAGTGATTCTTCATGAACCAAGGTGAGCAGCTGTGTTCATCTTCTCAGAGGCTTGCTGGCTGCTTCCCACTCTAAGTTGTTTTTTAGCTTGTTCTCTACCTAGTAGCATATTACATAGCCATCTTTTGTCTTATCCTTCAAAGGCCCTGAAAAATCAAAAATAAAGTCTCTCTTCTAAAACTCCTATTGTGCTTATATATAGTCCATCTCCTGATTCATTAGCTTATTGAACAAATAGCTATTGAGCACCAACAATGTACCAAGCCCAAGCACTGGAGATGCAAAATTAAATGGGCCTCAGCTTCTGCACCCAGAACCTTCCTATCAATTGGATTTTATATTGACCTATTTTGGTCAGTTGCCAAAGCCCTGTGCTCACAGCTGTAATGCCAGAAGGCCACTCACTCTATTGCAGTTAATCTACTAGATGATTGATAAGGCTGTAGCTATGATCAAATTGCAGCCATGGTCATTAATAGTACCTCTTTCTGCCTCCCAGTCTACCAATACCTGCTCCATTTGAAGAACTGTGAAAAAGGATCTCCTACTATCCTATAGAAATATTTGTAAGTGATAAGGCTAAAAGGATCTTAGCTGAGGCATACACACTCGGGATTGGGATGGATTTCTGAAAAAGATATAACCTGGTGCATTCATCAAACAACTACTTCAGTTTCATAAATGTTTATATAGCAACTGCCATATGGCTTGATGAGAAGACAGTTTCAATCATCATGTTGGACTTTCACTCTTTTATTGTTAGTTGCAGCTAACAGCAAACCTATTATACATAGAATTGTTTTGTAAATATGAATTTCTCTTTGAGTGAAGGGGAAGTAAAAGAAAAAGAAATGGCCTTAACTGGTTTGGCTCAATAGATAGAGTTTTTGCCTGTGGACTGAAAGATCTCAGGTTCGATTCCGGTCAAGGGCATGTACCTTGGTTTCAGGCACATCCCCAGTAGGAGAATGTGCAGGAGGCAGCTGATCGATGTTTCTCTCTCATCAATGTTTCTAACTTTCTTTCCCTCGGTGTTACAGAAGACCAAAGAAAAACCAAGTAATGTTTCAAAGAAGAGGAGGAATACTGTTTAATACACTGGTGGACTCAGGGAATAGCATTCCAAATCTGAATGAAGAAACGTTCATGGAGCTTTCCTTTGTATCTCCCTGTGGTCTTTGTCCCACAAATATGGATTATGCTTCCTGTCCTTTTCGCGGGCCTTGCAAGAAGGCCCCCAGGTGTTGGGGGTCTCTAGGCCATATCTGATGGTCTGGCCTGGCACCAACATTAGTAACTCTCCCTCTGGGGCAGTGAACTGTTCACAGTAACAGGTTCTGCAACACCAGTATCTGGGAAGGAGGTAGTGACTTAATAGTAGGTTATCAAGAATGTACACTTGCTTGCTGGTATGGATTCAGATCAGTGTTCCCCAAATATCAGGGTTACATTGGAATTAGCCCTTTTTAGCCTTCTCACTCTCTGTAAAAAATCAATAGAAAATATTTTTTAAAAAAGAAAAAGAAATGTCTGGGAGTGTGTGGGTAGCTGCCTAAAAAAAAGACAGGGGCTTGTAGTTGAGTGAGATACTGGACATTGAGAAAACTCTCCCCAGTCTTGGGGACCCAGGTGAAGGAAACAGTACAGGATTCTGAGTAAAATCCAGGCAAAGAAACCAATAGCTCGTACTGGCGGTAAAAGAGCTATACTCGATGTCCAGCCAGAAAGGACCAGTTTCTTTAAGAGCTGGCACTGAGCAGACAAGCTGGCCAGACTGGGCAATGAACAGAATGCATACAGGCGGGGAGAGCTGGACTCGGAGATATTGGAGCCTAGCTGTAAATTACCTGCTTACACATCCCCGAAATTCCCCACCGGGGAGTCACATTCAGCTCTGGAAAGGTCATATGCTTCAGAGATGACTCACCACAAAACAAGTTTAAGGGAGAAAGAGGAACAAGAAGTCACATCTTAGGTCTTAGCTCACAGGCAAGAGAAGGAAAAGGTCTCAGTTCCTTTGGGACTGGAAGTGACCAACAATGAAAGGGGAGCCTCCCATTGGAGTGTATCCCAGGTAACATCACCATCCAGGAACTGACCAAGAGCTAAAATAAGAATTGTTTGTAGGAGGGATCACAAGTTCTCTGATAGGACTAGTTGGCAGAAAGAAAGCAATCATGTTGTACACTTTGGCAGGGTTCTGGCTGCAGCCTAACTCTCTTATAAGTGGTGGATCCCATTTATAAAATATATTTAAGAAAGAAAAAAAGAAAGAAAGAAAGAAAGAAAGAAAAAAGAATAAAGGAAGAAAGAAATTAAAAGAAGGAAAGAAAAGAAAAGGAAGGAAGGAAGGAAGGAAGGAAGGAAGGAAGGAAGGAAGGAAGGAAGGAATTGAAAGAGGGAAAGGAAAGGAAAGGGAAGGGAAGGGAAGGGAAGGGAAGGGAAGGGAAGGAAAGTTGTCCTGGTAGGAAAGCTCAGTTGGTTAGAATGTTGTCCCATTATGTCAAGGTTGCAGATTCAATCACCAGTTGAGGCACATATAAGAATCAACTATGTAAGTGGAACAACAGATTGATATCTCTCTCTCCCTCCCTCTCCCTTCCTGTCTCTCTACAAATTTAAAAAAGAAACAGCAAGTTGTCTGACTTGGAGAAAAATGGCCCAGAGTGACTCACTGCTGGCCCTAGTCACTGATGGAGTTCATGCATATTTATAAAGGAGTCCTTGGAGATGAAATTATGTGATACCAGCCTCTTCTGTATCCAGAGGGGGAGGCAGCAATTTACCTGGGAGCAGATTTTTATATTTGTGAGAAAAATTACTTGAGTGACCTTTAATCCAGAGAAAATGAAGAGGGAATTTTTCCTGGAGACTAGCCAAGGCTGCCCTTTGTATGCAGAGTCCTGAGGCAGTGGGGCCAGGAGAGGATGACAAGCAATTTCCAAAGGAGCCCTTCTGGAAGGGAAGGAAGGAGTTAGGACCACCCCCCTCTTCCCAGAGAGAAAGTGTGGAGTTGAGTAGCCCTGACTACCATCCCCCTAGAAGGAAAGAATAGCAATATCCGCTGGATGATCTTGACACAAGGTAAAGGGGGCCCCTGGACTGGTGTCCTTAGTTTCATACCAAGTTCAGGCAGTTGGTGTGTCACAGGGTGAGGACATTGGACACAGGGTCATTTGGGTCTCCAGCCACCCTGATCATTCTCTGGCAGCATCCATTGAGCACATAAGAGAACCGAGAATTATGAACCTGGGTTCAAGAGTGCTGCCCAGCTGTGATCACTCAGAGTTCTCTGCACTGTTGGCCCAATGCCCATGGTCAGTGAAGGACAAAATGCTATAACCAAAACATTGACTCTATTAGAATAATAGAGCACTCCAGTTCTCCATCTGCCTAGATTTGGAAATGCTATTGATAGCCACTTGTGGTTTTTGCTAATTGTGAAGAAGATGAGCTTCAAAAAAAAAAAAAGGCTATCTAACTTTCTGCTGCTGAGAGAAGAAGAGTTAGAGCAACTAACTGGAAAAATAAGAAATTGAGATGTGACCATATTGTACTTCAACCTAACTGTGTGGTCAAGATTTTCCAGAAATGAGAAAGAGATGCCCAACAATGTCCTACAGCAATAAAGCAGGTGACTGGTGAGTTACAATATGGTAGGAAGAGGGAGGAGTCTGAGGAAAAGGGGTCTTGCCACAAAGGGTACCTCAGAGAGGTGAGATCCCAGGATGAGGAGCAGCGTCAGGATGGCAGGAAAGACCATGAAAGTAGGCTGATGCCATGGAAGAGACACTTCCTCTATGCGAAAGGCCTATTTTACCATCAGCTAGTCCTCATCTTCCACTACAAAAATTATAAAGGTATTTAGGATAGACTTAAACTGCCACACAGGGATTTAATTTTTATATATAAAGCAACAGATAGGGTTCCTGTCCTCAGCCACGATCACTGACCCAACTAGAGTAATGGGTCACAAGTCCCCTGTGGGCCCCTCTCACACCACTTGCTCATGTCCATGTGAGCACTCCCATAAAGGTTAGCTAATGCCCAGTGTTCCAAGACTCAGCCATTTCTTGGCACTGCTTCCCTCCCAGCTTTCATAACACCCTTCAGTGATGGGCAAACTGAAGTGGTGCCACTCCCACACATTAACACCTCCTGCAGCCAAGCTCTTCTTGAACTCCTCCCAAAGCATCTTCAGAGAGGAGACCCTCTTCAGAGTCCCACTGGCCAAGCGCTATAGATGCCATCCCAAGGATGACTATGGAGAGTCGGACTCTGCCCATGGAATAATCAGAGATGAAAATGACAGACACCAAGGATACCAGCTTAGACTCCAGTGACAAGGCCTAAATGAATGTCTGGTAACCCCACACTCACTGTGGCTTGTTCACCATTGGATCTCCCTGGCACAGTACTTGGCACATGTAGATGCTCAGCAGATGTTTGTTGAATGAATAAAAGAATCACCAAGTCAGGAGACTAGGATTTTCTCTGGCCCTCCTTGTCATTAATTAATGTGTGACTTAGGACAAACCATTTCTCCTCTTTGGGCTTCGATTGCTTGTTTAAAAAATTAGATAGTGGGGTTATATAAGCTGTTCTATGGTACTGAGAGTTCCTCAAGAAATGAAATATTGTCCACTAAAAAATAAATATTTTATATTCCTAAGACTCCATTCATTTTGTTATTTGGGTACAAATTTGGATTTTGCATAAGATTTTTTGAAACTTTATTTCCTGATCTATTCTGAGCCTCTGCCAAAGGGATGATAAAGTCAAACTGAAAAAGTGAAATTAATTGCCAGTTAGTTCCACCTCCAGGTAAAATTATGACAGAGACTAAAGAGACTAAGGTAGGTTCCATGTCTTCTGCAGACCTCTCATTCTGACACTACCCATGCTTGGACACACAGAGTGAGTTAGGCCATTCATCAGCTGGATCTCAATCCTGGCACATGCCTCCACATCAAGTCTGTTTTTCCTCGTATCCCTCTCAGAGCCTATTATGTCAGCTTATCTGTTGGATTAACCAAACTATGCTAATGCCTTAGAACAGTGGTCAGCAAACTGAGGCTCTGTTGACTGAGTTTGCCGACCACTGGACTAAACTAAATATTACCGTGTAGTTGAAAGCTGTGAAGATTAGACAATTGTGGCATATTGTGTGCAAAGAGGTAAAGGGTAGTATATGACAGTGATTGGCAAACTCATTAGTCAACAGAGCAGCAAACCGCAGCTCTCGAGCCGCAGTTTGCCGACCACTGCCTTAGGATCATAGTGCTGATAACAAAGCCCAGAGCAGGACAGTGGTTCATTCAAGGCCAGAATCTAAATCCAGGTGTCCCAATTCTCAGGCTGTGGTTCCTTCTACTGACCAGGAGTTCATACTCTGGACTGTGCTAGTAAGTGAAGGTCTCTAGGAGGGCTTTGTAAAGTACTGTACTCAGGCTCCAACCCCAGAGTCAGATTTCATTTGTCTGGAGTTAGGTGCAGGCATCACTAATTTTTTAAAAGGTTTTTATCAAAGTATAACATGTACAGACAGTCCTTGGGTTACGTCGGAACCGATGTACATCGTTTCGTGGCTATGTCGCCATCTCTCAGTTCTGTCATTTCAATGTATGTACATACGTATGTGCTTTATGTTTTTTATTATTTACTGTATTTACCACAGGTAAGGTCAGGAATTACCTTTTTTTTTTACTGTTTCACTTCATTAAGGCTGTGTATGTGCTCCAGGTGAGTGATGCAGGGGCTGTATACAGAAAAGTCAATAAATCAAAAATGCACAAGTTGGGCCAATTAGGGCCTCTCTCCTTCACAAATTAGGAATTAAGATTTACAGGCTGAGTCATTTATTTGGAGCCATACTACTATGTAAACTTGGAACCAAAATTGGCATCAAATTACTTTAAAGCCACATAAAAGCTGGTATGACATTAGTATGAGCTTAGCAGTATACCTACAAGAGAACCTAACAAGAACACTAAATGTCAATTGTACAAAATAATTTCAATCTCAAAAATCCAAATTATTTTAGTTCTCTGTTATCATGGCAAAACTGAGGGAGATGGATATCAGCCACTTTGTGTCACTAAGTCAAAAAAGCATGAGTCTGAAAGAGAGGACCAGACTTGGGGAAAAACCTCTTAGCATGTTAAGGAGAGTGATCCTGAAGAGGTCCTCTTAAGTAAGGATGATAAATGGAAATTAATGGTTCAGATAGCACTGATAGTAATTTAACACATACTAAATACCATTGATTATGGTACTTGGTATCATTAAATATATCACTATTTTGTCATTTGTGTTGTCTGTATGGTCTATTTTAGTGAACGTAAGATAATTCATAAGTGTTTGTCAGCTCATCTACTATCATTGTCCATTTCATATCATTTTTTTTCTGTACAGTTCTAAATCCTTCAAATATAAATTCTCCTATCAGGTGGCTATTTGGTACTAGATCTCCAAAGTTGGAGGTATAGAAAAGTTATGACAGAATCAGCAATGGTCCATTTAACAGGTTATTGATTTACTTTTGATAAATGTCTGTATCAGTCAGAATAAGCTAGGTTTTGCTATAACAAAACTCCAAAATACTAATGCCTTAAACAAGTAAACATGCATTTTTTTGTTCACTTGCTATAGATAGGAGAAGAGCTCTACTTATCAGAGTAACACCAGATGGGTCTGGGCCCAGAGCAAGTCTACTTTGGGCCTACCGGTAGTGTGTGGGTTCTTGAGTCCATGCACAAAAGATTTTACAATAGGAGTCTAGATGGTTCTGAGAATATGTTTATTAAAGCTGGGGAAGTAAAACAAAGGAAGGAATTAGGAGGCAACAGGAGAGAGCCTAGGCAGGGCTACATTGGCTCATTGAGAAATAGAAGTCAAGTAAAAGAACTGAGCCAACATGGGGCTGCTGTTAGCTCACTGGAAAGTCACAGTAAAGGGGTCCTTAAAGACAGGTTCCTGGTGAAGTCCAGGATGCACTGCTGCTGCTCGCTGCTCCCCTGGTTGCAAGTCTTGTGAGAATCTTTACAATTTAGGACAAAAAGAGTGGAGATACGAGGTGTGGGTGGCTCAAGTGACAGCTCACAGTGGATCCTTTGTCTTGAACTCTTTATCTTCCTTTGGCTGGTGGGAATCCCAGAGGAGGTCTCAGGGGAGGGTCTTAACAGAATATTCATTAGCTTTCCAGGTGTGTCCTTCAGTCTGGGAATTTATCAAATGTGTATAGAGGTCAGGAGAAAAGGAAGACCTATGTAGCACGTGATCCTCTCCCTTAGTTTTATTTTCAAAGAATGTTATCAAAGAGGGACCGGGACCAAGACCATTCTATCCCAGGATAGTTTCAAAAGTGTAAATCATTTGCTTGTGTCCTTGTTTAGGGAAGATAAATATCTTGTGATTCATTAGCTGGCTATAAATTGCTCAAATTGTTTGGCTTTCTTTAATTATTTTGTGTTAGTTTCTCTTATTCCACTTGTCAAGGAATTTCCCTAGCTTTTTACTATCCTGTCTCAATAACAACCCTAGGATTCCAGCAAACAGAGGCTCCATCCCAAGGTGGACTTCCACAAAGACTGCAAAATAGGGAAGGTGAGGAAGAAATTCATATGCTGACTTTAAAAGTTTCCACTCCCATTTCCTTAGTTAACGCATGTTATATGGCCACGTCTATGATAGGCAATGGAGAAGCACATTTGTTGTGTGCCTGGAAGAACCAGAATATGTGTGACTAGCCTTAACAAAGAATGCAGTGTGTGTGATCACAATGTGTGTGTGTTTTTTAAGGTATTTTTTTTCTTTTTAATTAAATCTTTATTATTCAGATTATTACATTTGTCTCTCTTTTTCCCCCTCCATAGCTACCCTCCACCTGGCTCCCACCCCTCCCTCTACCCTTACCTCCCCCACATTGATGAGTCCATAGGTGTATGATTTTTGTCCAGTCACTCCCTGTACACCACTCACCCCTTTCCCCCTGAGAATTATCAGTCCACTCCTTTTCTGTGCTCCTGATTCTATTATATTCACCAGTTTATTCTGTTGATCAAATTTTTAATTCACTTAATTTTTAGATTCACTTGTTGATAGATATGTATTTGTTGCTCATAATTTTTTATCTTTTACCTTTTTCTTCTTCCTCTTCTAAAAGAATACCTTTCAGCATTTCATATAATACTGATTTGGAGTTGATGAACTCCTTTAGCTTTTTCTTCTCTGTGAAGCTCTTTATCTGCCCTTCAATTCTGAATGATAGCTTTACTGGGTAGAGTAATCTTGGTTGTAGGTTCTTGCTATTCATCACGTTGAATATTTCTTGCCACTCTCATCTGGCCTGCATCGTTTCTGTTGAGAAATCAGCTGACAGTCATATGGGTGCTCCCTTGTAGGTAATTAATTGTTTTTCTCTAGCTGCTTTTAATATTCTCTCTTAGTCTTTTGCTCGTGTCTTGGTGTAGTCCCCTTTGGATTCCTTTTGTTTGGGGTTCTGTGTGCTTCCTGGACTTGTAAGTCTATTTCTTTTACCAGATGTGGGAAGTTTTCAGTCATTATTTCTTTAAGTAGGTTTTCAGTATCTTGCTCTCTCTCTTCTTCTGGCACCCCCACAGTTCTGATGTTGGTACGCTTGAGGCTGTCTCAGAGGCTCCTTACATTATCTTCACATTTTTGGATTCTTTTCTCTTCTTGCTTTTCCAGTTGAGTGTTTTCTGCTTCTTTATATTTCAAATTTTTGACTTGATTCTTGCCTTCCGCTAGTCTGCTGTTAGGTCTCTATATAATATTTTTTATTTCAGTCAGTGTATGTTTAATTTCTATTTGGTCCTTTATCTTCTCTAGTTGGTCCTTTTCCATCTCTAGTTGGATCTTTTGCATCTCTAGTTGGTCCTTTTTCATCTCCTCTTGGGACTCGCTAACTTTATCCAACTTTTCTAGGATATTCTTGAAAAACCTTATAAGCATGGTTTTGAACTCTGTATCCAGTCGTTTGTTTTCCCCCATTTCTTTTGTTTGTGATCCCTTCCCTTATCTCGGCATTTTCACTATGCTGGGAGAACTTCTGTGCTGGATTCAGCCTTATGATACAAGAGTTGCAAAACTGCCAAAACCTCTCTGTTGAGCTTGGGATGGGTGGAGTCTCAGGGCTTAAGGGACCGCCTTGCCTTCCAGTCGGCCCCGCCCTCCACGGCCCCTGAGTCTCACGTGACTGGGTAATCGCTGGAGCGGTCCCTGTGAGTGCGCTCTCTCTTGCAGTGTCTCTAGACTGCTGCCCCTCCGGCTTCCCTGTGCTCCGGGACCACACGAGTCTGGGTCCCCAGGGTTTCACCCAAAACTGGGGTTTAGTGGAGTTAGAAGTGGCACAGTTGGGAGGGTCTGTCTTCCGCCCACTCCCGAAAGCCAGCGGTACAATCAGCCGTTGGTCCTCTGCGCGCAGTGCCGTGCGCGCCACCAGATTTCTGATCTTTTGCGACTCCCCTAAATTTCCATGCACTTCTCCCCCTTCACAGTCCAAACTCCCCCAGAGTGAGTTTCGGCTGGTTTAGTGTCGTAGGATAAAGAGTTCAATGCCTTAGAGAGTCTCCGTCTCCCTCCTGCCAAAGAAAGCAGGCCAGGTTCGCCCTCACCCGCTCTCTCCATGCACTCGTTTCCATACCTCAGCTTTTTACAGCTCCTCTAGGTCTCTGTGAGCCCCTCTCTTTCCTTCTAATTGTAGAATTTCCACTCCACCAGCTTTCCTGTGGTTCTGGATGATGTCTGTTCTGTCTTTTAGTTGTAGTTTTGAAATTGTTGTGCGAGGCCGCAGTGTAGGTGTTTACCTATGCCGCCATCTTGGATACTCTGTCTGATCACAATGTTATACTGTTTACTTTTCTGCTGGTAAATTTGCTTCTTATTTGTATGATGGAATTAAGTAAATCAATAATTCCCATGGTGTTCCACAGGTGCACTGGCACCTGAGTTCATTTGAAAACCTTAACCCATGATGGGAATTCCAGATAGATGGGAAATTATTGGGGGCTGGCTGAAGCTCACATGCACCACACCACACAGACAACCTTATCCACCATGCCTCAGGCCAGTCCACTTTCCAGCCCATGGTGTAAATGGAATATTGTAAATCTGGCTCTAGTTAGGGTTTTGGTGAAGTCAGAATTCAAGAAAATGAGCAAAATAAATAAGCCACTCTGAAGGAAAAGAATCCAGCTTGGTGTTTTGAGTCCTATTGACCTACAGTACGTACTGCAGTGCCACCACACCTGTGGGGGTGCAGGTCAGTGAACACCACAGTGTTATGTCATAAATAGGCTGTAAGACTCAAAAAAGTAACCTTTCTTTTCTGAGCTGTCAAGTGACTAAGTTGGGAAAGAACAATTTTTAAGCATTCAACTCTTTGTGGAAATAGATCATATTTAGAGTCCCAATGTGTAAAATCTATACAAAGTGATGGTAAAATCTATACAAAGTGATGGTACATCACCTTACACCATACAATAAGAACAATACCCCCAAAAAAACCTTCACATAGAATCTTCAGAGCTCCGGGAAACATGACTTGAAAATGCCAGGATTATGCAACCTCAAAGATCCTTTCCTGTGGTTGTTATCCTAGCTTCCATGCCAGCACCTTCTGGTTCCAAATCTAAAGCAGCAGCCAACACACAATCCCTCTTCCCCGGACTATGCGTGGCCCAGCCTGGCCCTCACCCTGTCACTCCTTTTACACCAAACAGCCTTTCTCACCTACTTCTCATGTCCTGAAAACCATATTGCAATCCTAAAGCTCTGTCCTCAAAATTGCCAGAAATGCTGATATTTTTGCCTCTATATATGAGAGGTCAAGCCATGCCTGTGATTTAGAAATCCCATGAGCCAAAGACCTTTTGTTTCTATGCCTGGGTTCCTTCTCCATGTCTGTTCTCATCAAGCGCAGCTCCTTCGTCATCCCAGCATCATGAGGGTTGCAAATTGCGGTGCAAGGAGGCTCCTGTCCCATCTGAAAACTCCTTGGTAATTCTCCGGGTAATTAATGAGAACTCTGGGAGACACTGGGGATGCCTCTGGAATGTTAAACAAGATGTCTTTTATTCTGGCTGCCTTGCTGCTGCTGCTTCCGTTCGTTCCATGAAGGGGCTGATTGTGCTGTTGATGGGTGTGTCTAGAACATCACTTGTCAACACGTCCCAGGCCTTCCCTTGGCCTGTTGAGTTGGTCTTATGTCAGGGTGTTTCTGGTGGAAGAGGGACAAGACCTTTATTTTAAGACTCTCATAACAATCAGAAACACCCTTTCCAATTGCTGCCATTTAAAACGCTGTGCCATTTGCCAAGAAGCCCTGTCATTATCTAGGTCATTTGCTTTGTCTTTAGATCTGAGCCATTCTCTAGCTACTTGTTATTTACTCCAAGAGTGGTCTGGATCCATAGACATCACATGGGAACTTGCTAGATACGCACAACCCCAGACCCCTCCCCAGACCTACTGGATCAGAATCTACATTTTAACTATATCCCTGGGTCATTACTCTAGAAAACTGTGTAAGTTTGAGTGACTTGGTCAGTGGTGAGAACTCAGATGTTTCAGAAAAGCACGTCGACATAGGGCACTGGTCCAAGAGTCGGGAGACTGGCTTCCTGTTCCGATTTGGCCACTAATTCACCTGGTGACCTTGGCCAAGTCACTTAACCAGTCTGGAATCTTTGGTGAGCTGGACTCCCAACTCTCCAAGTGCCTGCTCTGAGGACAGAAACAGGAAGCTGAGCTCTCTCCTGTATGCTGAAATCATGGTTTTATTGCCAAACACTTCACAGAAAATTGTCCCCAAGATCTAATTAAGACAAAAAGAGGAGCTCCAGAACTGCTGCCATAGTCATTTTGTTTTGTTAACTGTCCCTCAGCATTTAATTGTTTTATCGATGCCAGTCTCTCTATGACAACTCACCGCACTCATTGTCTGAGGGTACCTTGGGTACCTCGCTGCAGTGAAGCTCTCAGCTTCTAAAATATAAATGATCATATCAGCCCTGCCTGCATATAGGGCTGTCATGAGGATCTGCTGAGAAAGCACCTTGAAAAGTCTGATGTGCTGACACAACATAGCAAATTGGCAGAGCCTTCTGGGGAAGGCCATTTGGCAAATTAAAATTTAAAACCTTTAAGATATGCTTACCCTCCCATCACAATATCCACTAGGTTTAGACCCTGGGGAAAATCATGGATGAGTAGGAGGCTGTTATCACCATAGTGTTGTTAGTAATGATGAAAAATTATAAACAACCTAAATGTTCAACCACAGGGAACTGACTAAATAATAAACCCTTAATAATAAACAGTCAATGGTGATACCCCATAACAGAATTCCATGAGCCATGAAACAAACGATGTTGAAGATGCTAAGTATTAAAAGATGTGAATAGCTGTTGGTGATTTTTCACTGACTAATGAAAATATACTGAAGACTGTAGTACAAAGTATGATTATGTTCTGTTTAAAAATACAGCGTATAAATATGCATTGGAAAAATATGGAAATCACGGCACAGGCCTTCCCTTGGCCTGTTGAGTTGGTCTCATGTGAATACTGGTACAATCTGATTATGGGTAGTTTTCCGTTCCTCGTTATATTTCTCAGTTTGCTTTTCTCTATTTTCTATAACACAGGTACATTATAATTTTAATAAGGAAAACGTATTTTTAAGAAAAAAGGGCACAACATTCCTTACAAATTCGAAGTACTGTTTTTATCATCATCGTACTCCTTAGTGGAGAAAGCCCCCTCTGACTGGGGGAGAGGGGACCCAAAGAGCAGGGTCCCACCTTGGCCACATTGCTGCCTTCACACCACCATATGAACAGACTTTAGACAATATGCAGCATATGCAGGGGGTGAGGAGAGCTCTCTTTTGCATTCAGGGACTCAGGGGAGAGAGGAACCAGGAAGGAAATCATAAATTCTTCCTGGAGAACAGAAACAGACTCTCACTGCCCTGCAAACGGAAAGGCAGCAGGAGGAGGTGGCATGCCTCCTACAAGGCCATCAAATCCAAAGCATTACTCAGAAGCCAGGAGAAGAGGGTCGGCAGGAGCCTGCAAATAGCATTTCTCCTATCTCCTTGGGCTGAAAGCAGTGAGGCCAATTGACCTGCCAGATGGTCCTTCTAAAACCCAAAGGAAGGTTATTTGTTTTCAAGAATGAAAAGAAATTTGATTCTATGAGTCTTCCCTCACAGTTCATTGGAAGGTAGGTGTGTTTTCTTCATTTTTAAATATCTCCATCTGGAATAGAAGAGAAATAACAGTGAAGGGAAGCCTGCTTTGTCTTTTTTATTATAAATAACTAGAGGCCCTGTGCACCTGGCCTATGGGGATTGGGCCCAAACCAGCTCTCCGACATCCCCCAAGGGGTCCTGGATTGAGAAAGGGTACAGGCCAGCCCGAGGGACCTCACCAGTGCATGATCAGGGCCAGGGAAGGACCACAAGAGGGCTCCAGGGTGTGTCTGGCCCATCTTGCCCATTCCCAATTGGTCAGACCCCAGCAGCAAGCTAACCTACCAGTCAGAGCATCTGCCCCCTGGTGGCCAGTGTGCATCATAGTGACTGGTTGAATGGTAGAATAGTTAGACACTTAGCATATTAGGCTTTTATTATATAGGACTAGAGGTCCAGTGCACGAAATTCGTGCATGGCCGGGGGGGGGGGCTGTTGTCCCTCAGCCCAGCCTGCACCCTCTCCAATCTGGGATCTCTCAAGGGATGTCCAACTGTCCAGTGGGATCAGGCCTAAACAGGCGGTTGGACATCCCTCTCACAATCCAGGACTGCTGGCTCCAAACTGCTTACCTGCCTCTGCCAGATTGCCCCTAACCACTTCTGCCCGCCAGCTTGAACAACCTCTAACCCAGCGGTTCTCAACCTGTGGGTCGCAACCCCTTTGGGGGTTGAACGACCCTTTCACAGGGGTCGCCTAAGACAATTGGAAAACACCTATTTCCCATGGTCTTAGGAACCAACACATCGCTCCTCAGTGTAGCAAAATGTAGCAATGTAGTTTACTGTTGTTATATGAAGACTGTTACCCATGCTACACCACGATTCAAGACAAAATTTCATTTATTTGTAATTAGAAATAAATATTTCACAATATATAATTACATATTGTTTTTGTGATTAATCACTATGCTTTAATTATATTCAATTTGTAACAATGAAAATACATCCTGCATATCAGATATTTACATTACAGTTCATAACAGTAGCAAAATTACAGTTATAAAGTAGCAACAAAAATAATTTTATGGTTGGAGGTCACCACCACATGAGGAGCTGTCTTAAAGGGTCGCGGCATTAGGAAGGTTGAGAACCACTGCTCTAACCACACCCCTGCCAGCCTTATCAATGCCCAACTGCTCCCCAGCTGGCCCAGTTGCCCCTAATTGCCCTCCCCTGCTGGCCTGGTCACCCCTAACTACCCTCTCCTGCAAGCCTGGCCCCTCCCCCACAACTGTCCTCCCTTGCAGACCTGTCCCCCCAAACTGCCCTCCCCTGAGGGCCTGTGTCTCTGCCCCAACTATCCTCCCCTGCTGGCTTGGTCTTTCCCAACTGCCCTCCTCTGCTGGCCTGGTCACCCCTAACTGCCCTCCCCTGCAGACACATCTTGTGTCTACATGAGGGCAGCCATCTTGTGTCTTGGAGTGACAGTCAATTTGCTATTATCTTTTATTAGATAATATAGTGGTGGTGATGATGGTGGTGGTGGTTAATGGTGGTGGAGGTAATAATAGAGGTAATAGTGATGGTGTTAACAGCAGTGATGGTAGCAGTAGTAGTAGAGATAATAGTGGTAATAATAACATGTTCCAGGAATTTTATCCGTATGACTTTATTTAAATATTCACGAAAACCCTATGAGATGGATAGTGTTATGAAGGAGGAACTCAAGATTTAGAGAAACATAGACTACTGGCCCAGAGTCACATAAGGGCTAAAAGCTGGATCCCAACTAAGTTTGTGAACTCCAAGAACACTTCCTGCTACTATACCACATTAGAAAATTAAGATGCTGCTAGTCCCAGCTATATTTATCAAAAACCTGATGATTACAGGCTAACTCAGTCCTGGATTTGTACCCATACATGGCCTGAATGATCTATAAGAGTCCAATTACACTCAACAAATGCAGAATACTCTTTTAAAAATTCAATGGCTTTCTACATCAGTAGTTAATGAGACTCTTAAAATATTTTTTCTCCACTAAAGAACCACTTCACTTTCCAGGAGATATTATTCTTCCGCCTGGATAATGTATTGGGCAACATTCCCTGATTTGGCTATCACCAAGTGGGAGGCTTTCCCTGGTCTCTCCCCTGCTAGCACATTATTTGCTGATGAGAAGAATTTAATATAAGACTAGTCCACTCTGACGCTTGCCAACACTGTTTGGTTCAAAAGAATGAAAAGAAATTTTATTTTTTTCAGCTTTTATAGAGTGCTCTGTTAGGTCTGCCCTAAAAGGAGCCAAGCCAAGAGATGTTGTGAGAGTTTAAGAAACTTTATTACATTTTCTCACAGCGGGCTGAAACCAGTGTGTCGGTGTTAGCCCCAAGGGGATAGTTAGATTCTCTTACATATGGTAGAAGTATGCAATATAGGGTCAGGACGTGGGTGCATGAGTCGGTCAAGCAGAGAGGAGGCCACAAGTCAGTTAAGAGAGGAGAGTGCACAGGTCAGTCAAGCAGAGAGGAGTTCTTATCTTGCTTCTGCAGGTACCAGCTGTGTGCCCAAACTATGGGGAAAGGCTTAAAACAGTCCTAGAGGCCCTGTGCACAAAATTTGTGCATGGGGATGGGGGGGGCTCAATCTGGCCTGCACCCTCTACCAATCCAGGACTGCTGGGTCCTAATCACTCATCTGCCTGCCTGCCTCATCACCCCTAATCACTCTGCCTGCCTGATTAATCACCCATAACTACTTGCCTGCTTGCCTAATCGCCCTTAACTGCTCACCTTCCTGCCTGATCTCCCCTGACTGTCTCTGCCTCAGCCCCACCACAGGGGCTTCATCTGGAATGATGTCCGAAAGGTCATTCAGCTGGGATTGGGCCTAAATGGGCAGTTGGACATCCCTCTCACAATCCAGGACTGCTGGCTCCCAACTGCTCACCTGCCTGCCTTCCTGATTGCCCCTAACCGCTTCTGCCTGCCAGTCTGATCACCCCCTAATCACTCCCCTGCCATCCCTATTGCCCCTAACTGCCCACCCCTGCTGGCCTGGTCACCCCTAACTGCCCTCTCCTGCCAGTCTGGTGACCCCTAACTGCCCTCCTCTGCTGACCTGGTCCCCCACAATTGCCCTCCTTTGCAGGTCTGGTCCCCCACAACAGCCCTCCACTGCAGGCCTGGTCATCCTAACTGCCCTCCCCTGCAGGCTTGATTGCCCCCAACTGCCCTCCCTTGCAGGTCTGGTCCCCACGTAACTTCTCACCCCTGCAGGCCTGGGTCTCCTCCAATTGCCCTTCCCTGCATGCCTGGTTGCCCCCAAATTCTCTCTTCTGCAAGCTTGATCATCCCCAACTGCCCTCCCTTGCAGGCCTGGTCCCACCCAACTGCTCTCCCCTACAGGCCTGGGTCACCCCAACTTTCCTCTCCTGCAGGCTTGATTGTCCCCATCTGCCCACCCTTGTAGGCCTGGTCCCTCTCAACTGCCTCCCCTGCTGACCATCTTGTGGCAGCCATCTGTGTCTACATAGGGACAGCCATCTTGTGTGTTGGAGTGACAGTGAATTTGCATATTACTCTTTTATATTTAGATAGGATATTAATATTAAAATAAATGTTCTGGAAATTCAGTTTGCTCTAGGGAGGAGCTTACAAAAATTCTGAGCCAAGTTTAAACAGGAAATTCTCAGGAGTAACTAACAGGTATCCTATCAGTGACAATGGACAAGCCTAGAATAATAGCTCCCTATGGGAGGCATCTGACAGTAGGACTCCAGATATCTGTGATCCATACATTGGGGCATTTATGAATTATTTCCAGTACTTCATGCATACTTCCAACAAGCTATGTGCAACATTTTAAAATCTTGCATATTATTTGTTCTTTATATATTAAAACTCTACAGCAAATCTAAGAATATAAACTTTATGTCATTTCATAATTATTATTTGCCAATAAATTATTATCTTGGAATGTTATATCTTACAGAAAAGCAAGGATCTTTGTCGCTGTTTTATGTTCAAGTCCTTAACATGTCATTTTAAGATTGTCATTTATTCTAGATATAAGAAAGCTTATTTATGTCCCTAGAACAATTTGGTAAATATATCTTCATAAGAAATATAAAAACATTTATATGTTTCTCCCTACCACATCCCTCCAGATTTGACAACTCTCAATGAGTATTATAGTTCCCATGGCAATGTGTTTGTTTGCATAAATCCAATAAGAATCCATTCTCTTTATAAAATCAGGTTCCCATTATGGTTTTATTAACCAAGACTTTGACAGGAATTTCATATCTGAGAGACATGTCAGGACTCTGGATGTCACTGAAAGCCTTAAGGAATAAAAGATTAACTTTAAAGCCAGTAAGAACACCTTGGAGAAATGGCTAGTTCCTTGCTTATTCACTTGGTTCAAAGCAATCTTTCCAGGTAAGAAATGAAGGTTGCTTTGATGAGAGATAGTAGAAAAAACCGCAAGACATCTTGGGGACCTCAAGAACCTGAGGAATCCTTGCCGAGACCGGTTTGGCTCAGTGGATAGAGCGTCGGCTTGCGGACTGAAAGGTCCCAGGTTTGATTCCGGTTGGGGGCATGTACCTTGCTTACGGGCACATCTTCACTGTGTGGCGTGCAGGAGGCGGCTGATCGATGTCTCTCTCTCATCGATGTTTCTGACTTTCTATCTCTCTCCCTTCCTCTCTGTAAAAAATCAATAAAATATATTTTTAAAAAAAGAAGAAGAACCTGAGGAATCTACCAAGACCATTACAGGCAAAGCCAGTGGCAACTGTGTGGCTTGGCTTCTGTGCCCTAAAGGGCTGACTGAAGTTCAATCTGAATACTAGTATTCCTTATAAGTGAAATTCCAGCAAAGAAAATCTAAAAAAGCCTATATAGTCAATTGCTATCCTTATTGTGTTTATTCAAATAATCAGGTCAAGTTAAAACCTAATGCAATCTCTATGATAAAAATGAGGATGATTTTAGGGAGATAAATTCTGTTCCAATAAACATCATAATGCCCAATTATGGGTATTAAACTCCAGTACAATTGACTGCCTTCAGAGTTTTGTTATACACACTACACAGACTTCCACACCTGATATTACCAGAGATGTTCTAACTACAGACAATGTATCAAATTGTCACTACTTGCTTGCTTTCAGCAAAAGCTTTGCATTTAGAAATCTTAACTGGTTTGTAATTTGTTATACTGGTTAATTTTTGTGTTGTTCTTTCTATTTCATAGGGAAATAATTATTAAATACCGTGACCTTATTAAATACCTGATTATTTGTTTACCTTGAATTAAACCTATCTCTTATAAGTCCCCACAGGAACCTCAACCTGAGACCTACTCTGGCGAGCCCATTGAGGACCTCAACTTTAAGAAAAAAGAACTTGCCAAAACTGCTTTGGCTCAGTGGATAGAATGTCAGCCTGTGGACTGAAAGGTCCCAGGTTCTATTCTGGTCAAGGGCACATACCTTGGTTGTGGGCACATCTCCAGAAGGAGGTGTGCAGGAGGCAGCTGATCGACATTTCTAACTCTCTATCTCTCTCCCTTCCTTTCTGTAAAAAAATCAATGAAGTATGTATTTTTAAAAAGAAACAAGAACTTATTATAGACAAAGTATGTAATAACTAAACATTGATATCATTGTCCTCCACTCTTTACAGCATAGCCACCCTCCTGCCACAGCATTAGCCTTCAGGTCTGTCCACTACAAACCCCGCTCCCTAGGTGACTCATTCGGACTCTTGGACTCTCAGTCATGGTCAACGCCCCTTAATAGCATGGAAGTCACTATAGAAGATGGACTTTTGCCCATGTTCCTCCGTTATGAGTCTATTATTAAGATTAATGTTGTTAAAACAAAAAGGGAAGAATGTTAGGATGGACGACCCCTAATCTCTCCTGCTTGGACATGTTTTCTGAAACATGGATTGTTATAAGCCTTCTCCCATAGCTTGGGGCAGATGGCAAACACCTGCAGAAGCAAGATGAGAAGAATTCCTCTTTGCCTGACTACCTGTGCCCTCTCCTCCCTTACCTCTCTTGACCAACTTGTGCACCCATATCCTAACCCTATATTGTATACTTCAACCCATATAAGAAAACCCAACCACTCCCTCGGTGCAGACACCAACACACTGGTCTCAGCCTGCTGTGAGAGAATGTATTAAAATGTCTCAAGCTCTCACAACATCTCTTGGCCTGGCTCCTTTCAGCATGGACCTAAGAATTTGATATCTTCTTTTCTCCAGTGATGAAACTATGAGTTAAAGGCCATTACATAGCAGAGATATTTCTGCATCTATCTGTCCAGGGAACTCCCATCTCTGCTGAGCCAGAAATGTGGTGGTTGTCTGAGGATCAAGAGAGAGGTATCCCCCAAAGGCTAGATAAAACTCTTAGAGAGAAGCTCTAAGTATCTAAAAAGATACTCATGAATTCAGGTTATTCATTCATCAAGTGTCTTCCATGTTCCAGGCACAGTTCTTGGCACTACTGATTCAACAGGAAGCATTTTAGACAGAGCCCCTGCACCAAACAAGCTTAGGGAGGAGTGGGAAATGCATCAGGAATGCTCTCAGCTGCAAGTAACAGAAAAGTCAGCAAGTAGTAACTTTTTGAAAAGCAGAGTCATTTTTCCCGGTAATAACAAGCCTGTGGGTAGACGGCCTACAGCTGGTGTAACAGCTCGGTTATGTCATCAGAGTCCTTGTGTGTTTCCCTCTTTCCAGTCCAAATCTTCAGCCTACTGGCTTTTCCATTTTGTTTACCACATGTCTCAAGATGGTGATGGCGGCAACAACTCTAATATTATATCTATGTTTAAGACAAAAAGAGAGGAGACAATTGTGCCAGCAATGCCTGATTATTTTATTCAGAATATAGAGAGTTTCCAAAAAGTCTGTCAGCTGACTTTTGGTTAGATTGCATTGGCCAAAATGGCTACATGAACCAGCCCTTGCTGTAAGGGACCCTGGAAAAGTAAGTATCTGCTGAAGAAAATTACAGTGAATGACTGACTAATCATCATTCAACCTCTGAGGCTAGGCCATTGCCATCCTAAACAAAACCAGGTCATCAGAAGAGCTAAACAAATCATGTTTTGTGGGGAGAGAGGAAGGAAAGCAGGTAGCTGACACAAACTGTCACAATGAGTAAGATTCAAATCAGTGTGAGGAGTTAAATGTCTAAGGTTGTAAACACTTGACCATCCCAAACTGTGCATGAGGCTGAAGATGTACCTTGGGATCCCAGATACACCTCTCTCAGAGGGAACACAGTCCCTGTAGAATTAGTGGTTGACAATGTTGTATGTGAGTGTTCTTATGTGAACAGCTGCCTCCATGTGTCCTGGGCTGATAACCTGTCTGATCACCAGGAATCTAAAGGTCTCTTTGCTCCCTATCACCATTTCTAATTCCTTGTTTTTTAGTACTTAGAAGCTTTTCTTTGGACTGTGGATTTCTAAGAAATTACCTTTTCCTTCCTTAGGCCCATGCTCTCTGCAAAGGAAAAAATATATATAGAAATTAATGGTTAAAGAAATTATGGTGTCTCTTTACAATAAAATGTCATTTGACAGGTAGAGAGTGTGATGCAATTCTATATGTGCTGATATGGAGAGATCTCCAAGGTGGTTTTATTGTTGTTGTTTGTTTGCTGTTTTTATTGATTTCAGAGAAGAAGGGAGAGAGATAGAGAGATAGAAACATCAATGATGAGAGAGAATCATTGATCAGCTGCCTCCTGCATGCCCCCCACTGGGGCGGGGGAGGATTGAGTCCACAACCTGGGCATGTGGGGCCCTTGTCCGGAATCAAACCTGGGACCCTTCAGTCTGCAGGCCAATGCTCCAAACTGGTGAGGGCTCCAAGGTGTTTTGTTAAAAAAAAAAAAAAAAAGAGAGAGAGAGAGATTGCAAGACAACACATAGAGCATAATCCCATGTGTAGGATAAACTCTGTGGTGCTTGTAAAACATGTGACACAACTCTGTGACACAATCCCTTCACCCCTCTGCCCTGGAGCATGGGCTCAATTCAGTGACTCACTTCTAAGGAACAGAATGAAGCAGAAGGAGTGGTTTCGACTTCAGAGACCAAGTCATAAAAGGAACTGTGGCTTCCTCCTCGCTCACTCTCTCTTAGATTGGTCACTCTGAAGGAAAGTTAATTCCCATGTCACAAGGACCTTAAAGCAGCCTATGGAGATATCTATGTGATAAGACACTGAAGCCTCCTGTCAACAGCCATATGAGTGAGCCAACTGGGAAGAAGGTTCCACACATCCTGTCAAGCCTTTGAATGATTGCAAACCCTGCCAACATCCACACCTACAAGAGACCCTGAGTCATAACCACCCAACGAGGTGCTCCTGCACTCTTGATTTATAGGAACTCTGAGATAATAAGTGTTGACTATTATAAACCACTAAGTTTTGTTATAAATTATGATGGAATAATGCATAACTAATATGACCTCTTATTTGCATACCTAATGATAGGGTTCAAGCTATTATTCTGTGTAAGTTACTGTTTTAAAAATTCCAACATTGAATCCTCACAATAACCCTGTAAACTAGAGACCAATATTATCTTTATTTGACAGAGGAAGAAAGCAAGGCACTGAGAAACAAAGTAATTTTCCCAGTTACTATTGGCAATGCTATTTGAACCTGGCAACTTAAACTGACTACTTACAATCTCTTATACTATACAGTACTCTTATAATATACTTATGCAAGACCTCACAATGCTGTCAGTAGGTTCTTGGAACTTTAATAGAAATGATGTATAATGAAACCAATTTTATCATAGGCTAATTTTATAAACAAGACTTAAGTTCCTATGGCATATTTCTGTTTCAGAAAACACATCACTGAACTTCTAAATAAAGACCCAAAACATTTCTAATATTAAAAATAGAAATAAATGTGAGCTATGCATGTATTTAAGAGACATTAATAAAAACAAGATCATTATTTTCCAATCTGTTTATTCCAGTTCAGGGTCCCAGTGAGAGGAGCCTATCCAGGCAGCTCAAGGCACCAGGTCGGACCCAACTGAAACAGGAAACCCTTCTGTCACAAGGCCAAAACACACACCACACTCACTCAGACTGGGACAATTTTTTTTCTTTTTTATTTTTTTAAATTAAATCTTTATTATTCAGATTATCACATTTGTCTCTCTTTTTTCCCTTCCATAGCTCCCCTCCACCCAGTTCCCACCCCTCCCTCTACCTTTACCTTCCCCCCAATTGATGAGTCCATAGGTGTATGATTTTTGTCCAGTCACTCCCTGTATCCCCCTCCCTCCTTTCCCCCTGAGAATTATCAGTCTACTCCTTTTCTGTGCTCCTGATTCTAGTATATTCACCGGTTTATTCTGTTGATCAAATTTTTAATTCACTTAATTTTTAGATTCACTTGTTGATAGATATGTATTTGTTGTTCATAATTTTTTATCTTTTACCTTTTTCTTCTTCCTCTTCTAAAAGAATACCTTTCAGCATTTCATATAATACTGGTTTGGAGTTGATGAACTCCTTTAGCTTTTTCTTATCTGTGAAGCTCTTTATCTGCCCTTCAATTCTCAACCTACTCCTATATTGTTCAAAAGTTTTTACAACAAAAATGTATTACTGTAGTACTTGTGTAATTACATTTTTAACTGAACTGGCTGACAGATGTATGCTGTTCAAAGAAATGAAGGATTAGGGAAAGAATAAGCACATCTGACCAAGTACAAGTCATAAGCCATGGACTTGCTTTAGGAGTGAGTCAGATGGGCACCTTCTGTGGTCTTGCAGATGTACAGGGAGCATTCTCGGCCCCACCCTTCACCCCGGCTCCAGCCCCACCAGCCCTCCAGCCCAGAGCTTCCTCCTTTTCCCATAGCCCAGGAGGCTGGTAGAAGGTACACCCTCCCTAACACAAAGAATTTTCTCAAGATAAGTCCAGGAGTCTTGTGTGCTTATTAGTACATGACACGTGGAGTCCTATCTGGAGATCACAAGTAGTGCTGGTGGCCAGGAGACAGGGAATCTATTTTCAGTATGGGCCTGAGCTTGGTTCAGGAATAGACTCTAAGAGCAGAGTGGTTGGGGTTTCTCCCCTTGTGTCTGAGAAGAATCATGTGGTCAGTGTGCTCCTTGACACTATCCTTATCACTGTAATGGAGATATATTTAGCATCTGGCCTGTGACAGTGTTGTCACTAGAATCTCCCTGCCTTGGCAACTCCAGGGCACTGATCCCAACCTAATCCTGTCTATATTTGCAAGCTTGGGAAGTGATGAAAAGAGTTATCTTTCTTATGCAAGACTATCAGATCAGCCAGCACTGGCTGCATTTTGGGCATGGGCTGATGGATGGCCTTGAGCTTCTGATATGTGAGAAGTCACACCACTGCCCAGTCCACTCCCAGATGGCTGCAGTGTGGTAGGAGGTTCACCTAGCATGTGGGAACAGGATTGTCACACGTGAGTGTCAGATGCATTATGAAAAAGTCCAAAGCCCAGTGGGCATGGTTCAGTGGTTGAGCATTGACCTATGAATCAGGAGGTCATTGTTGGATTCCTGGTCAGGACATATGCCCGAGTTGTGGGCTCAATTCCCAGTGACTCTCTCTCATCATTGATGTTTCTGTCTCTCTCTCCCTTTCCCTTCCTTTCTAAAATCAATAAAAATATATATATTTTTAAAAGACCCAAGAAGGCTTTTTCCTCACCTCAGAAGGAAAGAAAACCAGGGCTCAGATAACAAATTCTTGCTCCAAAGTCTTCATTTCTTAAGCAACAACCACAGTGATATCATTAATTGATCCCAGTAATCTTTTCCACTGAGCCCTCAAAATTATCCATGGGAGATAATCTTTAGAAGCCTCTACTAAACACTACCAGTTGCTAAGATGAAAATTATGAGCCATCTTTGGGCTGGAGGGACTAAGAAAGACATTAGTGGAAGACTTGATCAGGAAAGGGGGAAAATGGTGCCCGTTTCAGAAGGTGGAAGTAAGGTAAGAAAGCCTGGATGCATCACATTGGCAGGGAAGAATCAATGAGGGCTGAAGGCTGGGATATGAACATTAATAAGAGTTGGTGGAGCCAATGAGTTCAAGACCGAACTACAAGGACTTGAACCTGTGACCCTGAATAAATCCATTTGCTACTCTGAACTCAAATGCCCTACTTTAAAAATGAGTGAGCTGGGCTGGAAGCCTTTATGATCACTTCTAGTACTGACATCCCATAATAGATGTTATTTACTATAGCATGGAATTCAGTGACTGCTACAGTGCCCTTAATTTTCTCTTTAGGGTTATGTAGAAGAGACTACTAACCACTTCCAAATATCTTTACCCCCTTTTTCATGAGTAAAAGAACTTCAGTTTTTAGCCAAGCAATACCATTCAGCTAAAAGACTCAATTTCCTGGCTTCCCAGAAATGTAACTATGTTCTCTCCACTAAGATGTAAGTGGAGGCACTATGGGAAATTCTGCTTAAAAAGGAAGATCCCAATAAGATGGATAACACAATCTCCACCTTCAAATTGTTTAAACTCCATTTTGAGAGAGAGAAATAAAACCCTGGGAAAATTAACATACACATGATAAAGACATATATGTCTTTGTCTTTCACCAGTTGTTCTAGATGTTTCATTCAGTCTTCTGGGAGGAAGTAATTGGAAACTCTTTTAACTATTCACTCAACAAACATTGAACTCTTATTATATTCCAAATTCTGCCAAATTAATTAAAAACAAAAGTTGACCTCAGGTGCTCCCAACCCAACAAACACACAATATTGATGTAATATTTTAAGAATAAAATATATATTTTTCAACTTCTATTGAATAATGGAGATAGTAACATGGAATTTGCAATCCTACCTAGTAACAATTTGCTGGAGCTGAATAACAATGCCTTCTTTCAAGGGGATTCTATTCTTCTGTTTATGACAATTGTCACCATTTGTTTTCCTTACACAAAAGTACTCTATCCATTTCATCACTTCCTAGATGGCCCTCTAGGGTACTGGGGGGTCATGACCCCTGTCCTCAAAGCTGGAAAGCAAAGTTCTCATCATCATCAAAAACACACATTTATTGAGCATTAATATGCCAGAACACTAAATTTGAAATATAGTAGGCTCTAAAGCCTATTTTGAGCCTCTATCTGGTATTTGGGAAGAGAAAGAAAAGAGGGGAGAAGAGATGAGGAGAAGCACTATAAAGAACAATAAAATCGTATTTCATTCTTTAAAGGGTGAAGGGTAACACTTCGTCCTGCTTTACAGTTGGCTGTCTGGGGCATGGCGTAATATGGATCTCTGGCATCCATCTTGGACAGGAGAGTAAAAGCTACACTCAAGAAATGATGCATGAGAGATGTGGCAGGAGTCTGAGTCCCTAATGACTTCCTGGAACTGCCACAACCAGTATTATATGAAAGAATAAGACCTTGGGGTGAAAACCATTATTTTGCATTTCCTGTCTCATGAAGCCAAACCTAATCTTTCTGATTCCAAAACGCAAGTCCAAATCCAGGACCTGCCTGAGAGATCTTCCTGGTTGCCCCCTGACCCCTACCCCATTTTCTGCAGGAGCAGCATCTAGCTGCTACTCAGTAGACAACCCCACATGCTTTCTTTATTCCCTCATTACCTCCTAGTAGTCACAGAGATCACTCCAGCCACTCCAAAGGGCCACCTAAACACCAGATAGCAAATCTGATCCTACCTGGCTATATGTAACAATAAGGATACTGTGGGAGACAGATAACAGAAAGTCACTTTTGCATTCAGACCCTGTGCCCTTTACCAGCTGAGGAATCTTGGGTAAGCCACGTGCCCTCTCCAAGTTTCTTTTTCTTTCCATTTGTAAAATTTGATATAAAAACAGTTCCTTCCTCAGAGAACTGAGTGGTTGTTTCTTTATGCACTAAACAGGCCAAAGTAAGTTCCAACCCCATACAATTGAACAAAGCAACACACCTAAGTCCTTGCCTGGGATGTAGAAAGGGTAACATAATGAGATAGTGGCTGTTATAATTATTATTAGCTTCTTACCGCTCTTCCTAACCTTTTCCCAGAGCTAGCACACTGGTTCATTTTGCTCCTTGGAATGAGTCATCTCCTGTCATCTTGCCTGGGATAAATATGAGACCAGTGGGCGTCAGTGAAAGATGGAAGCAAGCAAGTTCTCAGCTAGAATAATCCACCATTAGGGATGATAACAGAACTGCCCCTGACCGAGCAGGTGTTGTGCTGGACCCTTTACAGGCCTCTTCAGAGTTGATCCTCACCTTGCTCTACAAGAAAAATGTCCACGGTGACTCCTCACGAACCACTTATTCTTCCTCCAGAATCAAAAGGGGGAAATGTCACCCTGGCCAGTGTTTTTCAGTGGTTAGAGCAGCTCCCCATGCACTGAGGAGTCACGTATTCCATTCTCGGTCAAGGGCATGTACCTGGGTTCCAGTTTACTCTCCACCTTTGGTCCGGGTATGTGCAGGAGGCAATCAGTCAATGTATCTCTCTCACATCGATGTTTCTCTCTTTCTCTCCCTCTCCCTCTCTTGCACTCTCTCTGAAAAGCAATGAAAAAAAAATATCCTCAGATAAGCAATAACACAAATATATCATAATAAAAGCATGATATGCTAATTACACCAGACGTCCTTAGGAACGACTGTCCAGATGAAGCTGGGCAGGCATCCAAAGCACTGGTCACGGGTCCCAAAAAGAAGCTGGTGCCAGCAGCCGGGGGAAGGAAGGTCTAGTCTTGCATGAATTTCATGCATCGGGCCTCTAGTAATAATAATAAAAGGGGAAATATCTCCTCTGACGTTAATAGCTATGACTGCGTATGTTTCGCTGCCCAGCTGACACCAACGGGATGACATCATTGCATATATTCATTCCTTACCCATGTGTCAGCCCATTTTAACTTTTTTCAGGGTGTTTATATGAGCATCTGTTGTGTTTTCCATTTTCAGCCCAAGTGAGCAAACTGTCTTTTAGCTTATTAGGGTGCACACCAGATATCTTTGGCGCAGTAATTGCTCAGGAAATAGTTCTTCCCAAATAGAAAGGCAGACCATTACCATATGTTGGTTCCAGAGACCCGGGAGAACTGAGGAAGAAGCGGCTAGGGAAAGAGCTCGTGGCAGCCGGGTGGCTGGCACAAGCAAATGGACGCTAGGCATCTTAACCCTTCTGGGCCTGTTTTCTCTTCTGTAAAATGAAGACATTGGACCCCCTGATCTTAAGTTTGCTTCCTTTAATCATTAAACAAGTCCCTATTAAGCTCTTGCTGTATGCCAGGCCGTGGGGACACAGTGATGACCCAGACAGCCTAGGTCCTGCTCTCACGGAGCTTACATTCCTGTCACAAAGACAATAAACAAAGAAAACCCTTCCGATAGTGCGGAGTACCAAGAACAAAACAAAGGACGATGAGCTAGTCAGTGCCTTGGGTGGGGTGGGGGAGCCCCTTTTGATGGGATGGCCAGACAGGCTCCTGAGGAAGCCACACTTAGGCTGAGCCTTGACTAAGGAGATGCAGCCAGCCCTCGGGAAGAGGAGGCCAGGCAGAGGGGATTGCGGTAAAAGTTGAAGACTTTTTTCCTTGGGAAATAATCTAGGTCAGGAAACAGGAGCCCCTGAGCTGGCCCAGAGGAGGAAATGCAGATTTTCATATCCTGTGATGACACTGACCCCAGACCCCGATAGGTCTCCGCAAGGCTCAGCACCCTGAGGTCTGAATCACTGCTGAGAGCCAGGGCTGGAGGCCATGGAGATGAATGCGAGCTGACCTTTCTGAGCGCAATGACAGTGATGAATGAAGGGAGGATTTAGATGCCAGCCCCTGACTATAAGAGGAACCAGGCGGACTGTAAACTGAGGCTCATGTTTTTGCAGCTAAAGTTTCACCAGCCATGCAGTTTCTAGATCTCTTTGCTCCCACAGAGCATGTCAGGCGTGTGGACTGGCCCTCTGGTCTTAGGGACTAACTCAACTATTAGCCGAAATCTCCAACCCGGGAACTTCACAGAGCTTTCGGCCTCTGCTGAGGGGTGGGCCAGCCTGGTGAGCACTCATGTGACTGGGGTAAGGTAAAGGACCCTGCCGGGGGTCAAGACACCGGAGTAGCAGCCCCAGCAGCGCCCACAGGAGTCAAGGAACCTCTCCAGCCGTCATAAACAAGCGGGCATCTGCTGGGCCCTCCTCCCATACAGGTTCCCATTTAACCATCACAACCCCTTGGGGAAAGCACTGCCATTATCCCTACAGGACTAATGAGGCTGCAAGAGATTTTGCAACTTATCCAAGGCCACTCAATGGCAGAGGTGGAATTCTAACTTGGGTCAAGCTAATTTCAGGTTGACTATGCCATTCCCTCTCTCTCTTTAAAAAAAAAAAATAGCCGAAACCGGTTTGGCTCAGTGGATAGAGCGTCAGCCTGCGGACTGAGGGGTCCCGGGTTCAATTCCGGTCAAGGGCATGTACCTTGGTTGTGGGCACATCCCCAGTAGGAGGTGTGCAGGAGGCTGCTGATGGATGTCTCTCTCTCATCGATGTTTCTAACTCTCTATCCCTCTCTCTTCCTCTCTAAAACATCAATAAAATATATTAAATATATATATATATATATATGTATATATATTAAATTGTTTGGGGTGACATTGTTAATCTGAACATATAGGTTTCAGGTGTGGTTTCTACATTACAAGATCTGTGTCCTGCATCCTGTGCCCACCACCCAAACTCAAATCTTCTCTTGTCACCTTGCTAAGTACATTAGGACCCCCTTCTCCCTCCAACCCCTCCATTCTCATAACAAGGCATCAGTTACATGGGAATAGTAATTATGGGTCCTACCCTGGTCATGTGGCTGTCAAGAGACTCAAACTAGAGGAGGAAGTGCTTTGTAAACATAGATAAGCGACTCCAGGGTCTTCTGCTTCCAATATAGTTCCGAGCAGCATTGCTGTCTGCAGTTTCCTGCCCACGGTTCCATCACAGATCTATTTCCTACCCTTTCACTCCCGTATGGAATGCCCACCTGTGCCACTGCTGCAGCCAGCCCTGGACTGGCAGTGCAGGCCGCCCTGTGGCTGGGGGGAGTGGAGATGAACGTGGGTGATTAATGCTGGGATGGTGCATCCCTGCCTTCCCCCAGAGCAGCCACAGCCCTGCCGCAGCCTTGCTGGGAAGTCTTGGCATACGGCCAGGAGAAGGGGTGGTGTGTGGAAAATCTGAGGAGATGTTTGTCTTCTTGGGAAGAAAGCCAAACTGCAGTACGCTGGAATTCTATAAATCATGCACTCAGAGAGGCTTTAGTTTAGAAAAAAAGGGGGGCGGGGTTGGGGGGTGGGAAGGGGGAATCTCTTACTATTTGCTTAGGGAGCTGGGTCGGCTGAACCAGGGCCAAACCTCACATATTTGGCCTAGTTTTCTGTGCTTGCAAAACAGGCCCATGTTTCAGGAGATGGCTGGGAAGACCACAGAACAGCCAGCATTTCTCTGCAGGACTTCCTTCAGCCTACTTGCCATGCCCTCGCTCCAGTCCAGGCCTACAGCTTGATTTCCTGGGCCTAGAAGGTTGGGGTATTCAGGGACTAGGTGGACCAGGATAATCTGTCTCTGCACACAACTATTTCACTTTGCACCTCTTCAACCCCATGAAGCCCAGCTGTCAGCAGAGCTAACCAAGGACACCACCTCCAGGAAGCCTTCCCTGGGCCCTGAGGCTGGGTCAGGTCTTTCCTAGATGCTCCTGCAGCATCTACTACTTATCACACTGTATTACTGACCTGGCTGCCAGCCAGTCTCCCACAGGCTCCTTGAGGCCTAGAACCTTGTGAGTTTTGCTCACTGTGGTATCCCCAGTGTGGTGGCATGTTAGTGAAGAAACAAACAGAGACCACCTCTAGCCTTCTAGAGCTCTGAGGCTTTTCAGCTCCAAGAATTCCTGGCAGCAGAAGACAGGCATCCTGGGTGTTATGTTGTCAGTTTGTGTTGTGTTTTGCTCTATCTGTTTTTCCAGCCTCATCTCCCACTCTTCTCAGCCTTCCATTAAATGCGTCAATCAAGTGTGAACTGCTTGCAATGACTCACCATTCCATTTCTGACAGACCCCACTCCTCCGCACTTTTCCCTCTTCCCCCCCCCCCAAACCCCCCCCCGCCTGCATCCCGCATTTATTTACCCTGACTGCTCTGCACCCCATCCCTTCTCCCTCACTCCCAATTAGCCTTGAAGAATCAGCCCTGAAGTGTCTCCTAACCCTCCCCATCCTGCACAGACTCCCCTCCCCCACAGGTTAGTGACCCCTTATCTTGGGTCCTATAAAACCCTGCTATGCTTATCACTGGGCTTATCACAGGCCTCCAGGGATTTGTTTATATAGCTGTCCCTACCCCACCCCCAAACTCCAGGCTACTGGGAAACAGAGAATCTGTCCTAATTACCTCTGTGTTCCTAGCACTTAGCACAGAGCCTGACAGTAGCAGCTGTTCAATACATGCTTGTTGAATTAATTCATTAATTGACTAACATATGCAGCAGATAATAATAGCATGCCATGTCATGGGGGCAGAGCATGATTAAGAGCCCAGCAAATGCAGTGAGCTCAGAGGAAGGAGCAATTGCTGTGGGCTGGAGCTGGAGCCGTTCTGTAAAAAGAGAAATGGACAGGTGATAAAGCACAAAAGGCGGGATGGAAAATGGCCAGAGGGTAGCAGGGGGAAAGTGAGAAAATGTTGGGGCTTTAAAAACATAAATCAGATCATGGCCTGCTCCTATTTAAAGCACCATAGCTTCTCCCTGTATTTAGGGGGAAATTCAAATGTCTTATCAAAGCCTGTGAGACCCCATAGATCTAATCCAGCTCTTAATCATTGGAAAAGAGAAACTGAGTCTCAGAGATACATTTACAGAGATGTTCTGAGCACAGTGTTTTTACTTAAGGAACTAGAGGCCCATTGCAGGAAGATTCCTGCAATAGGGCTTCCTGATGCGGTCTCCGCTGCCCCAACTGCTTCCCTCCCTTCTCCCCTGCCCCACTTGTTTGCTTCTTGCAGCTTCCCTCCCTTCTGCAGCACTTGGCTTCCTTCTACGCTGTCTTCAGTCTTTGCTCTGTACCAGGATATGCAAATTAACTACCATCTTGGTTGGTTTGATTTGCATACTCACTCTGATTGGCTGGTAGGCGTGGCTGGTGGGCATGGCTTGTGAGTGTAGCAAAGGAACAGTCAATTTGCATATTACTCTTTTATTATATAGAATTACTCTTTTTTTGTTAAGGATAAAAAGGTTTAGCAAATCATCCTAGCTAATAAAAGAGTAATATGCAAATTGACCATCACTCCAACACATAAGATGGCTGCCCCCATGTAGTCAAAGATCCTGCCCCCATGTGGACACAAGATGGCCACCACAAAATGGCCAGCAAGGGAGGGCAGTTGGGAAGGACCAGGCCTGCAAGGGAGGGCAGTTGGGGGCGATCAAGTCTGCAGGGGAGGGCAGTTAGGGGTGACCAGACCAGCAGAGGAGGGAAATTGGGGATGACCAGGCCTTCAGGGGAGTAGTTAGGCATCAATCAGGCTGGCAGAGGAGTGGTTAGGGGGTGATTAGGCTGGCAGGTAGAAGCGGTTAGGGTCAATCAGGAAGGCAGGCAGGTGAGCATTTGGGAGCCAGAAGTCCTGGATTGTGAGAGGGATGTTTGACTGCCCATTTAGGCATGATCCTGGAGGGGTCCCAGACTGGAGAGAGTGCAGGTTGGGCTGAGGGACACACCCACATGCATGAATTTTCTGCACCAGGCCTCTAGTGTGTAATAGTAATATTTTTACTATAAATGTATTGGTCTTCAGTTTGAAACCCCTGGTACAATTTTCCAGAGTTTTTCTTATGTGAGCCAAGTCCTATGAGCCTGCCTTTATATAACACAGTGACGATTTTTGTTTTTTCCATCACGACCCATTTGAAAGTTGCCCTACTTAATGCCATAGGAACCTATTCTGGGGTTGTTTATCTTTTAAATTTCTATGGAACCCTAATGTTACAGCCTTCAAACCAGGTCTCCTGAGAACCAGGGAAAGAAGTATTTGCTTTTTCCATCACTAGTTGCTGAGGCTCTCATGCCAGCACTGGGCTGAATATGACTCTGACGTGTTTCTGCCCATGAAGGATTTATGATCTGAGGACAGAAGTATGGACTCAATATCAAGTGATGAAATTTGAGCCAGGCACTGCACTGACCACCTTACATCCTTCATTTCTCATTCTCCCAATAATCTGAAGGGGTAGATACTATTATCCTCACATTATAAGTGAGAAAACTGCAACTGAGAGAGACTAAAGACTCACCCAGGTCTCGTGGGGGTGTCAGAGTGGGACCCTCAGCCCAGGCATGCACCTTACCTCAGTCTAAAGCAAAACAGGACCACCCCAGCTGGTGTGGCTCAGTAGAGCATCAGCTGTGGACTGAAGTGTCTCAGGTTTGATTCTGGTCAAGGGCATATGCCTGGGTTCTGGGCTC
This sequence comes from Lasiurus cinereus, assembly GCA_011751065.1. Classification (NCBI taxonomy): domain Eukaryota; kingdom Metazoa; phylum Chordata; class Mammalia; order Chiroptera; family Vespertilionidae; genus Lasiurus; species Lasiurus cinereus. The sequence continues at coordinate 1,608,037 of JAAGEH010000426.1, read as the reverse complement.
GATCCCCAGTAGGAGGCATGCAGGAGGCAACCGATCAATGATTCTCTCTCATCATTGATGTTTCTATCTCTCCTTCCTCTCTGAAATCAATAAAAATATATTTTAAAACAAAACAGACTAGCCCTTCAAAGGAAGAGAAGAAATTGATTCAAGCATTCTGAGTAGAAGCTGTCCTACAATGCAACCAGCCCAACCCTACCCCCCTTTCAACACATTTTTGTATACCTGTTCCTCACAATAACTTCCAAGAAAGAAAATGCAACTTCATAGCTACAAGGTAGGTAAGCAATTCCATTTTTACAGTGAGTCTTAAGAGATGCTGACTCATACAACTGGAGACAGAGCCAATAATCTAACTCTGTCTTGATGCAAAGTCTTTTTCTCCCACTGGGCCCAGCTTAGAAGAAGCAATAAGCATTAAACCATTTGGTGAACTACTTATAGTTCCAGGAAGATCACTTAGGAAGAACCTCAGAAATTATATTCAGCAGAGAAGAGCTCATCCTGAGGCCGGAACTTGTCGGAAATATATGGAAGAGTTTCAGCCTCTGAAAGGGTTGGTGAGAATGGGCCCAAGAAAGTGGGACAGACAGATCTCCTATTAAATCATTGCAGAACTGAGGCCCTTCCAGTAATCATCACCAGCCAGGAAACAGCCTGGCCCCAAACAGGGTCCAGGCCAAACTCAGGTTACCTAAAGGCATAATTAATAATGAAATCCAATCCAGATTGAGTGAAAGATATAGAGTCAAGTTTAGGAATCAAAAAATATTCCTGATCAGTGTTGCTAAGTTGGTTGAGCATTGTTCCATGCATTGAAAGGTTGCCAATTCAATTTTGGTCAGGGCACCTACTTAGGTTGTGGGCTCAATCCCCAGTAGGGGTTGTGCAGGAGGCAGCTGATGGATGTTTCACTCTCACATGGATATTTCTCTCTCTCCCCCTCTCCCTCTCCCTCTACCTTTCCTCTCCCTTCCTCTTCTCTCTTTAAAAATAAATAAATAATAATTTTTAAAAATCTGCAAGAGCCACCAAGAGACAATCCAAGATGACAGCCTACGAAGGAATGCCACTAGGAAGACAGGAAGACCAGGAAGCAGACTAAGAGTGAGGCTTGTCTGATACACCAGAACCTGGCACAGAGCAAGCAGCTACTATTTTCATAGCACACTGGAGCCACTTCATACACCAAGCCAACTACATGCACTTGGGAGAGGGGAGATGGAGACAGAGAGAGAGGGAAAAAGGGAGAGAACAATTAAAGTGGTGCCTTTGACTCCTCCTGTCATTGTACTCCAGAAGCATATAGCCCTTCATGTGAGGTGGAGACCAGCTGTCTCTCAGGAGACTAGATTCCCTTAGGCCTCTCAGCAAGAGCATCACAGGACACTGAAGGTGATTGGTGTGTTTCAAGCTAAGTATTTTAAATATCTGAATGAATTGGTGTTTGTCCAAAGAAAGAACGATATGTCCAAATACTAGAAGATAAGATCTCTGTGATGAACTAAGTGAAAATTCTGCAAAGGATTACTTTCCTGAGGCAGAACCATGGGGAATTTTGACCATATAAGCTTATACCCTTTTGTGCAGACTCTGGAATTATCCCAGCTTGATGAGATGCCACTGTCAGTAGATGTCAGATGTGGTGAGGCATCTTCTGAAGGCCCTGGGCCCAGAGCCTGAGGTCTGACACAAATTGATATTTGGTTCATGAAAAGTGGTTTTGTTTTTAAAATAGATGGCTAACTTCCTTACCAACAGCAATTATAGTGTGGCAGGATAGCCCCACAGGGAAATGTCTGGAAGAGGCTCTTCAAGAAAGAAAAGCATTTTTTTCCCTATTGCTCCCCCGCACCCAGCCACTCACCCTTATCCTTTTACAAAAGAGATCTGACTTTCTCTTGCATTAAGGGACAGTTTAGGGACTTTTGTTTTCTAAAGCCCAGCTCTGTTAAGATATAGATGAGGTTGATATGAGATGTTGGTAGACTATTTATTTTTTATAAGTTTATTTGAGCCTAGTTAACATATGTATGGGAGCAAGATCTCAAATGCTTGTGGCAGACTCTTAAAGAAAAGGCAAGCAGAATTCCTGAATGGAGAGAACAATGGACATGGGGGTGGGGAGTATTGAGAGGCAAGAACATGTACCCTGTTCCCATATAGTGTCTCAGAGAGGCTTGACCTTGGATGGGAGGTGATTGCTAGATGCCTCTAGAGACTGGCCTTGAGCTGTGGTCAGAAGACTTAAGGTTTGCAATGCAGAGCAAGGCCAGGACAGCTGGAAGTGCCTTCCAAGAAGCAGTCTTGAGCAAATGGCAGAGGATCACAGAACCAGACACCAGCATAGGGAAGCAAAAGGAGTAATATAGCAATGGAGCTACCATGAGTTACAGCCCAGTAACTATGGTCCTTCCTCATTTTCCCAGAACCAGAAATCTTGTATAATACCAATAGAAGGTACAAGGGTGGCTCCACTGAAGACTAATATTGACATTCTTTTCTATCTGAGGAGTGGGGGAAAGGCACTCAAGCTATTTTACTTTTATTTAGAATAATGAATGAATGCATTATTTCTTAAGCCTGAGTTCTGCTCCATAATGGCTTCCTGAATATAATTATTACTGTCGTGGCAATAATAATGACCCTATATAATAAAAGGCTAATATGCAAATAGACCAATCGGCAGAACAATCAGGACAACTGAAACAACCAAAAACTAGCTTCTTTCACTTAGCAATATGTATTTAAGGTTCCTCCATATCTTTTTGTGGTTTGATAGTGCATTTCTTTTAACCCTGAATAATTTCTCATTGTATGGATGCGTCATTTGTTTATCCATTCACCTATTGAAGAACATCTTAGTTGATTCCAATTTTTGTCAATAATTAATAAAGCTTTATAAACATTTGTGTGCAGGTTTTCAACTCACTTAGATAAATACCTAGGAGCATGATTGTTGGATTTTATGGTAAAGACTATGTTTAGCTTTGTTAAGCCTATTTGTTTGGTTTTTAAAAAATTATTGCTAGCCAGCATTATCCCATAAAGTAAGTTATGAGTGGACTTCACACAGAGTGGAACTACAAAAGCAACCTTGCTTTTATTTGTAGTAAATAAAATGTTTAGCTTCAAAGTGTATACCTAAGACCTGGTATATTTGGATTTAGTATATAATATGGTATACAATTGCCCATGATTTCACTTCGGCCTTTTCAATTGGCTGCCAAGACAGACTAGTCTGAGGAAGGTTCCTACCTGCTGGAATGACATACACTAGTGGGAAAGACAATGAACAAATATTCAGCTGAAACCTCTCCAAATGAAAATACAGGATAGGAAAATCCCATAAATAAGCAGGCAAGAAAACAAATGAGTTTGCTCATTAACTTATATGGTGAGTCTACATGCACAGCCACACTAGGATTTGGTGGGGGAGGGTGCAGTGTGGAGAGGGCAGGTTACTCAGAGACAATTTGGCTTCAAAGAGATACTAGTAGTCCCTATAGCAGGAGAAGGCAGGTATATTCAGGGGAAAGGTTTATGTTTGTGGCACACACACACATACAAAATTTCTTTAAAACATGAAAACAGAAAGTGAGATGTCTTTACCTCTTCTCTCTCCGATGTCAGCTGCCTTTCTGTATTTTGACACCATGCACTCTTCACCTGATGCATCTCTCTCCAACTAAACTAGAAGAGTGCTATCTTTTTCTTACTGCCCCTCACATTGCTACTTTGCACATAGTAGGTGCTCAAGAAGAGCTCACTACAGTGAAGGGGGAGCTTTCACCAATACGAAAAAAAAGAACTCCAATTTTACCCTCCAAGTTCAACCTTCACAAAAAAAACAAACAAAATCAGAAATCTCCTCCTCTTGGTAATCAAGTGTTTTTAAGTGGTGTTGGAATAAAACCAGCATATACGCTTTCAGAGCTTCGTAATCATTAACTATTCTCCACCTTCCTGGAAAATGTGAACTTGGATAAGCTCCAAGCACCGTAGCAACAAGCCAGCAGCTCCCAACCAAAGCCCCCAGTCCTCTGGTGGGGCCAGAATCCCAGAGACAAAGCATTTTTTATTGACATAAACTGCCTTGCTTCCAAAGCTGGAATCCCAAGAACCAAGCTAATGAGAAGACTCAGTGCCAGGATGTCAAATTGAGTTAGGATGGCCAACCCATGAACAGTCTGTTTTTCTGTGCTCAGCCCAGACTGGAGGAGACACGGGGCAAACAATATACAGTGGCTTCTGAAAGGCCCCAATACTTAACACTTGAACACCCTGAATATTGCTGTCTTTAGCTGGGAGTGTGGGAAAGGGCACTGACTGTAGAATGTTTTCTGAATGGATAGGCAGTGCCCTGCGCAGAGCAGCAGAGGCTGCCAGCTGTAGTCTTGGGCAGTGTGACGCCCGCAAACTCCTAAGGATGACAATCAGGGCTCTCTGCTTGATGAGCCTGAGGGTGAGACTCTACCTCTCTCCTCTTCTTCTAATCCCACCTCTACCGATGGCCTCATCTAGGGCTTGACTGCTGGCACATTTGGAGATAACAGCCTCAGCATAGCAATGGGGGCCCCTTAGTTTCAGGAGGGTAATTTACTTCTCTGAAAACTTCAACAGGAGGTGACATTTCTCGGCATCCCATCCTGACTCTGAAACAGTTTAGAATGATTTAGCAAGCCAACCACAAAAGAGGGCTTCAATTTGCATTAAAAACAGTGAATGCTCATTAAAATTTACTGAGCTCTACGCATAGCAATGTACTAAACACCTCATGTCACTCACCTCACTTAATCCTCACCAGAGGATTGCAATTTAGAAACATCATGAACCCATTTGACAAATAGGAAAGCTGAGGCTTAGAGAAACTAGCTTAGCAGTTCCCGGACCAGCAGCATTAACATCACCAGGGAACATGTTAGAAATGAGCATTCCTTATGGCCCATCCCAGACCTACTGAGTCAGAAACTCCATGGATGGGACCAGCAATGAATTTCAACAAGCCCTATAGGTGATTATGATGCAACTTACCTAAAATCACACAGAAGCACTTCGGCTCCAGAGCCCTGCTTCTAATCTCTGTGTAATACACGTATCTGGACATAGATATAAATGGCCCCTCTTCCTCCTACAATCCCAAACTTCAAACTCACAGAACTGACCATCATTAAATGGATGCTTGGCTACTGAAAATGTCTGGTCAGAGTCACAAGAGGGTTAAAAGGGCATAATTAGCCTGCTCTTTCTACATTAAGGCTTCTTTTTTACTTCACGGGGCACTGTCACATTCCTCACAAGCATGAAGATTTTCTGAATTCTAAACATTGTACCCCACCTTTGCCATAAGACCATTTTCAGGGGCTACAGCCCAGCCTTATGGAACCTTTCATCTCACACCCAAGAAGGCAGACAGAGAATTCATAAGAATGAAGCTGATATTAAAAACTAACAAATTAAAAGCATCTGTATTAATTTTCAAGGGCTGCCATAATAAGATACTGAAAATTGGGGGCTTAGAACAATAGAAATCTATTGTCAACAAGTTCTGGTGGGTAGAGTCTGAAATCAAGGTGTTGGCTCCCTCTGAAACCTATAGAGGAAGGATCTTGCCCTGCCTCTTCCAGCTTCTGGTAGCCCCAGATGTTTCTTGTGACAGCATAATTCACATGGAGTTCTCCCTGTGTCTTCACATCACCTGCTTCCTGTATGTGTGTGTCTCTGTGCTCAAATTTCCCCTTTTAATAAGATCAGTCATATTGGGAGAAGCCAAGATGGCGGCATAGGTAAACACCTACGCTGCTGCCTTGCACAACAATTTCAAAACTACAACTAAAAGACAGAACGGACATCATTCAGAACCACAGGAAAGCTGGCGGAGTGGAAATTCTACAACTAGAGGGAAAGAGAGGGGCTCACGGAGACCCAGAGGAGCTGCAAAAAGCTGAGGTACGGAGAAGAGCGCGTGGAGAGAGCGGGTGCCGGAGAACCTGGCTGGCCTTCTCTGGCGGGAGGGAGATGGAGACTCTCAAAGGCATTGAACTCCTTATCCTACGGCACTAAACCCCTGATCCAGCCAAAACTCATTTGGGGGGAAGTTTGCACTGTGAAGGGGGAGAAGTGCACATAAATTTAGGGGAGTCACAAAAGATTAGAAGTCTGGTGGCACGCACGGCACTGCGCCGCAGAGGACAGACTGCTGATTGTGCCACTGGCTTTCACGAGTGGATGGGAGACAGACCCTCCCAACTGTGCCATTTCTAACTCCACTAAACCCCGGTTTCAGGCGAAACCCTGGGGACCCAGACTCGTGTGGTCCCATAGCACAGGGAACCCGGAAAGGCAGCAGTCTAGAGGCACTGCGTGAGAGCACGAGTGCACAGGGCCCGCTCCAGCGATTACCCAGTCACGTGAGACTCAGGGGCCGTGGAGGGCGGGCCCGAATAGAATGCAAGGCGGTCCCTTAAGCCCTGAGATTCCACCCATCCCAAGCTCAAGAGAGGCTTTTGCGGATTTTCAAGTCTGGTATCATAAGGCTGAATCTAACACAGAAGCTCTCCCAGCATAGTGAAAATGCCAAGACAAAGGAAGGGATCACAAACAAAAGAAATGGAAGGAAAAAAATGACTGGATATAGAGTTCAAAACCACGCTTATAAGGTTTTTCAAGAATATGCTAGAAAAGATGGATAAATGTATCAAGTCCCAAGAGGAGATGCAAAAGGACCAACTAGAGATGCAAAAGATCCAACTAGAGATGATAAAGGACCAAATAGAAATTAAACATACAGTGTCTGAAATAAAAAATATTACACAGAGACCTAACACCAGACTAGCGGAAGGCAAAAATCAAGTCAAAAATGTGAAATATAAAGAATCAGAAAACACTCAATTGGAAAAGCAAGAAGAGAAAAGAATCCAAAAATGTGAAGATAATGTAAGGAGCCTCTGGGACAGCTTCAAGCATACCAACATCAGAATTGTGGGGGTGCCAGAAGAGAGAGAGCAAGATACTGAAAACCCATTTCAGGAAATAATGACTGAAAACTTCCCACATCTGGTAAAAGAAATAGACTTACAAGTCCAGGAAGCACACAGAACCCCATATAAAAGGAATCCAAAGAGGACTACACCAAGACACATCATAATTAAAATACCAAGAGCAAAAGACAAAGAGAGAATATTAAAAGTAGCAAGAGAAAAACAATTAATTACCTACAAGCAAGCACCCATACGACTGCCAGCTGATTTCTCAACAGAAAAGATGCAGGCCAGACGGGAGTGGCAAAAAATATTCAACGTGATGAATAGCAAGAATCTACAACCAAGAATACTCTATCCAGCAAAGCTATCATTCAGAATTGAAGAGCAGAAAAAAAGCTTCACAGATAAGAAAAAGCTAAAGGAGTTCATCAACTCCAAACCAGTATTATATGAAATGCTGAAAGGTACTCTTTTAGAAGAGGAAGAAGAAAAAGGTAAAAGATAAAATATTATGAACAACAAATACATATCTATCAACAAGTGAATCTAAAAATTAAGTGAATTAAAAATTTGATCAAAAGAACAAACTGGTGAATATACTAGAATCAGGAGCACAGAAAGGGAGTGGACTGATAAAGGGGGGAGGAGGGTACACGGAGTGACTGGACAAAAATCATACACCTATGGACTCATCAATTGGGGGGAAAGATAAGGGTAGAGGGAAGGGTGGGAGCAGGGTGGAGGGGAGCTATGGAGGGGGAAAAAGAGAGACAAATGTAATAATCTGAATAATAAAGATTTAATTAAAAAAAAAAGATCAGTCATATTGGATTAAAGGCCCACCTACTCCAGTATGACACCATCTTTTTTAAAAATATATTTTATTGATTTTTTACAGAGAGGAAGGGAAAGAGATAGAGAGTTAGAAACATCAATGAGAGAGAGACATTGATCAGCTGCCTCCTGCACACCCCCTACTGGGGATGTGCCCACAACCAAGGTACATGCCCTTGACCAGAATTGAACCTGGAACCTTTCTGTCTGCAGGCCAACACTCTATCTACTGAGCCAAACCGGTTTCTGCAATGACACCATCTTAATTAACTCCATCTGCAATGACTCTATCTATAATAATAAAAGCATAATGTAATTAGACCGCACAACCAACCTTCCAGATGTCCTTCTGGATGACCTTCTGGATGAAGCTGGGGCTGTGAGGGTGGAGACAAGATGCTGCAGCTGTGAGGGCCAAGTCCCTTGCAGGAATTTTGTGCATGGGGCCTCTAGTTTCCAAATAAGGTCATATTCTGAGGTACTAGGGGGTTGGGACTTCAACATGAATAGGGGGTGGGGGCACATAATTTAACCATAAGTGGGGAATTAGACTACAGAAGTTTGCATACATGGTGTTTGCTGCAAGACCATTTTAGAGATTTTTAGACTGACATCATCTGGGCCGTCTACCTGAGGAGAGTTTCCATCATGGCTGATGACGGGAACCATCTGGTATTTGTTAAAATGAGAACTCCCAAGCCTCATCCCAGACATCCTAAATCAGAGAGATTTGGGGATTTGTATGTTAATAAGCATCCTTTTGATTCTAATGTAACCAGCCCTTCAATAATCCCAAAATTGGGAAGCATTGTTCTAGCCAACCTCATGGGATACTTAACATTCTGGCCCATGTGAGAACCAAGTACCTCTGCGGTGGTATCCAGATTCCCTCAACACTCAAGCCCTCATGATGCCTTTCCAAGTCAGATGATTTCATTGAGTGAGAGTCAAGTTGAACCAGATTCCCTGGAATCCATCTTCACTAACTCAATGACTTCTCCCCTTCAGAAAAACATAGACAGGGAGGCCACTATGAGCTGGTGCCCAGCTCAAGGAGGAAAACACCCAAAGCACCGTCATTGCTCTGAGCTGAGCCTAGGAGAGCAGCCGCATGGAAGACAGGAGAAGCAGAAGTCACTAAGGAGACACTTCAAGGCAGGACTAGCACCACATCTGCCCTGACAGCCATATCCTTTCCCCAACAGACTCTCAGCAGCCAAGACAAGGCAATCATAGCCATAACTGCACTTGCTAGATAAGGAGAGATAAGGAGTATTACACGGCAGCAAAGAACAATAAAATGAGCCCTGGACTGGTGTCTAGTTTCACCAACTCATTCTACATCTCAGAAGCTCCATTTTTTTTTTCATCTGTTTGGTTCATTGATCCTCTTGTAACAGGAAACAGATACCAACTCAAGCCAGCCCAGGAAAAGGGAAGGTGACTCATTATAAGGATACAGGTCCCATGGAATGCAAGAGAAAGAAAGAATTCCCCTGCCTTCATGAGAACCAAGATGATACTAAGAACTTCGATTCTCTTTTAGGGGCTGCATGACCCATCTCTTCTCCCTTTGCCTCTGCTCACTTCTTCCTTACTCTTAGTTAAAGGACTTTCTCTGCAAGTACCTCAGCGTATACAGCAATCATCCTTATTGATTTAGTCCCCAAGACTACATAGCTTTTCAACTCAGTTCCCTGCAGCTCAATGGCTCAGTTCCTCAATGTTCCAATTCCAATCCCAGAGGAATCCAAGCCCACCTTGGGTCAGACAACCTTCCTTGACCCAATTAGGTATGACTAACCAGTATGTGACACAGTACAAACCCAAACACCTCAGGTGGCACCTCCTTAACGGCTATGGATGGAAGCAGCACGCCAAGGCATGTCTATTGCAGTAATACCAAAAAGTCATCACCATTTTTCAAGCATTTCCTAGATGGCAGATACATCATACTAGATGAGCTACATTAGTACATATAATTCTCCTTTCAAACATTCAAGCTCATTATTGCAAATATGGAACCCGAGGCTTAGAGAACTCAGGTTACTTGTCTTAAGATCACTCAGCAAATAAGGATGGAGAAGGAATTTCAATTCATATTACTGGACTCCACAGCAGTGCATTTTCTTTTTTGCCATCTAGCCTAAGGCAATTAGGCCAGGAAATTGTACCATTTCATCCCATCAAGAAAAATAATGGAGGTTAACAATCTCTACCCTGTCTATCTGCCAGATGATATTGATGATAAACTAAAATCACAAACTGAAAGGTGTAGTGGGAAAGCTGTGCAAAGTTAAATTGGCTGGCAGTCTTGAGCATGCCTGCTACCACGATCCCACAGCGTGATGTTTGCTCATTGGGCATTTCCCTGAAAACTGTGGAGCATTTATTCACCTCTCCTCTGAGGCCAGAATTGGTCTACCTACAGGAGAGGTCTTAGCAGCTGTCCAAGACCCCCTGGGAAGAAGCATCCACTGCTTACAGGCTCGTGGTACTGGCCCCCACATAAACAGGGCCTGAATACTCAGCCTGGAACTTGACATTCTAAGACAACTGCTGTTTGAATTAGAGTAACTTTCTTGTTTTTCATAAGAAATTTAGCCTCCAATGCCTAAAAGTTGGTCAACTGGGCTCAAGTTGGGTAGAACAGAGCACAGCCACTGTCACAGGCAACTCTATTGTAATTCCATTCTTCAAACCCCATGATGGGAATCAGGCCCATGGAGTTTTTGTCCCAGAAGGGAGGTGTGTTTGAGAGACTCATTCACACTCTGACATGGTAGGGAAGATCTCAAGCCATGGAACAAACCAAGCCTTTTGGCTCTTAGGATGCTTCATGTTATGTGTCACTTGGCTAGGCTATGGTGCCCAGGCAGTTGTTCAGTCAAATACTAGTCTAGATCAGAAATTTTCAACCCATGTTCTATGGCTAAGAATTTTTAAAACATGAAATACCTGCCTATTTAGCCAGGTGCACTGACCTCTTAGACTGTCAAATTTTAAAAATGACAACAGCCAACATAACAACAACCATCCAGTATGAATGATTCAAAATTATACCAATTTTTTGTCAGGTTGACAAAAAATATTATTGGGTGTGCCATAGAATTTTAGTAATTAATTTAGTAATTAAGTGCTGTGAGGTGAAAAGGGTTGAGAAACACTGGTCTAGATGTTGCTGTGAAAGTATCTTGCAGATTTTTACAAGTATTTTACAAGGAGCTCTCTTTAAGTAAAACAGATTGCCCTTTAGAATGTAAGTGAGCTTCATCCAATCAAGAGAAGGCATTAAAAGCAAAAATTAAGCTTTCCCAAGAAAAGAAGTAATTCTTCCCCCAAGAAATTCTGGCCTGTCCTACAGATTTCAGACTCAATATGTTAATATCAACTCTCACCTGGATTTCTAGCTTGCTGGCCTGAAATAACAGCATTCTCTCTCTCTCTCTCTCTCACTCTCTCTCTCTCTCTCTCTCTCTCTCTCTCTCTCTCTCTCTCTCTTCAATACTCAAGAACAGGGCTCTGATGGTGGCCTGATGACATTGACTAACTACTGCAGGTGGGCACTGGATCAGACTAGGAAAGGGAAGCAAACCATGATGTGCCGTGGCCAGATCAGGTGTTATAGATTGAGTCCCTCCTCCTTCAATAGGCTCCTGACTCTCCTCCAGAAACTCAGATAGTCTCAAAGAATTCACTGAGGTTGGTATAGATCCTCACTACTTAAAATCTGAGCCATAACTGTATGCTCATAACCTGGGAAGATATTAGAAATGCAGAAGTGGGTCAGGCCCCACCTCAGACCAACTGAATCAGAATCTGTGTTTTAACAAAGTTCCTCAGTTATTCAAATACACAGGAAATTCAAGAGACCTTGTTACTGAAGGCATCCTGAAATTCCAGGAGGAACACTGGAACATTAAGAGATATGTTGGGTATTAAGAAATATAACTGGAGTTCCTGACTGGACTCTAGACAGCTCTGAGCCATTGGGCAAAACAAACAAGGAAATAGACATGTTCAGAACTAACAAGAATAGGGTAGTTGGTGTGGTTTTACTATGTGCCAGGCAATTTGTATCTCTCTGGAAAACGCCTCCTCAGGTCCTTTGCCTATTTTTAAATTGGGTTATTCTGTTGGGTTTTTTTTGTTTTGTTTTGCTTTTGCTATTGGGTTGTATAGATTCCTTACATATAATTCAATATTAATTTTTTTGGATATTAACCCCTTATTAGTAATTTGCAAATATTTTCTCCCATTCCATAGGTTGGCTTTCATTTTGTTGATGGTTTCTTTTGCCATGTGGAAGCTTTTTAGTTTAATGTAGTCCCACTTGCTTATTTTTGCTTTTGCCGCCTATGTTTTTAAAGTCACATTGTTAAAAAATCATTGCCAAGATCAACATCAAAGAGATTTTTCCTTATGTTTTCTTCTCAGAGTTTTATGCTTTCAGGTCTTATATTTGTTTTCAACTCATTTATAGTTAATTTTTGTGCATGGTGTAAGATAGCAATCCAATTTCTTTCCTTTTCTTTTTTTTTCTTCTTTTTTTTGGCATGTGGATATCCAGTTTTCCCAACACCATTTATTGAAAGAACTATCCTTTCCTTTTTATGGATTCTTGGCACCCTTGTCAAAGGTTAGTTGACCATACAAGCATGATTTATTTCTGGGATCTCTATTGGACTGTACCTCATTCTGCTCACCTATAAATCTCAAGGGTCTAACCTGACACACAGCCAGCACCTAATAACTGTGAGATGTTAGGAAGATGATCATTTGAAGTTCTTGGTCATTACCACCCGTCCCCTCTCCCCACACAGAAGTTGGGGAAAGGACTTCAGCCCAAAGAAAGAAACCAGCCTCCCCTTGATTAATAAATAACAAACAAGATAGCTGCCCAAACAGCGTACCTTGGGTTTACCCATTTCAATCATTGCTACTGTGGAGCCATATGAGCACAAATAACAGTTTATCATCCTAATGACTATTTGTTTTACAAAGTTGAACTGCTACCTCCGAAGCATAGAAGATAAATCATGTATTTAATGTGGAACATGTGTCAACATCACTGTGGCTTCTCCAAAACTTCAGATTAAAAAGGAATAAAACTAAGTTGACTCCTTCTATGTTTAAGGCACTGCAAGGTTGATTCAAATACCAGCAATGTTGACCTGAAAGGGCAAATTATTCAGAGTTATATAATAGATTAGACAAGTTCTTGCAAGTAAATTCTCCTTTCAATATGAAAACCTTCTTTCAGACGCCAGCATCATTTTAAGAAGGGACTAATTTAGTGGTAAATGAAAGGATCCATTGCAATTCAGAGCCCTACCTCGTGTGGTCTGCTTAGGAACCTATTGCAAAGTCTTCATCCCAGGCCACTTGGCTATGATGGTGTTTAAATAAAGGCATCTCTTTTACAAATTAGTTTGCCATTTATCAAAGCTGCAATTCTTCCCCTTAGGGTCCAATTTTATGTTCATTTGCTTGTGTACCAAGTTTCAGTTGATCTTTATTACCCCAAATATAAATATGCCTCCAACTTTGATTCAGGGCCAAAGATTTCTAAAAGTAAGTCAGACTTCAGAATGTTGTTCTTTCCTGTAGGAAGGGCTTATCAAATCTCATCACACCCATATTGATTTTATGAAAATAAACTCACTCGAAAATCAATAATAAGAAGCCCAGCTTTTGGGACCAGTGACAGTGAAAACATCATGATGTTACTGTGAGCTCTACTGGCAAAGGTTTCTTCAACTCTTCAAAAACAGCAAAGAATCTGCTAAGAGACATTCAATTCTCCTGAAATTCTAGATTTCCCAAAGCAGATATAATTTGAAGCAGAGATGTCCAGTAGCCGAGCTCAATTATTTGGATTAAAATAATTGATTTCAAAAGGAAGGACTTCTCTGGACAAAGGAATAATCATGTTTACAGTTGTCCTATTAGACATTTGAGTTTTTCCTGACAATCTGTTCACAAGAAGACAGAAATTTTGGGAAATTAACCAGTTAACTGCCACAATATTTTGAATTTAATTAAAAAAGGTCTGCCGCTTGCATCTATAGATGCTTATCGCGTACAAATGGTTAAAGGAAGAATTTTTTTTTTCAATGCTCATTGTCAATTTCCCTGCTGAGAACTCTAAAGAGAAATGATATATTTGTGCTTCAGTTCAATCTTCTGCTTTCTAGCCTCGTGCATTAAGGAAAACAGAAAGGTCACCTTTTCTCTGCTAGACAAAGTCTGGCCCAATATTGATTATTGAGGGCCAAGTCCTCAGATAAGTGCTTTACATGTGATATACCATAAATTTCCACAATGACCTAGTAAGACAGGTATATATGTCAGCTCCATTTTAGAGATAAGGATAATGAGGCTCAAAGGGGTTGCACAGCTTGTAAAGACATTTAAGTGCTGTCTGACTCAGTAGGTTTGCCTCCCCAGCTTTGGGTTATTTATTGCTGGTATTAAGGCAGTGCCTTGGGCCTGGCCCCATGAAATTTTTCCTTCCCCACAATCTTTCTCATTCTCCCTCCAGGCCAGTGGTTCTCAACCTTCCTAATGCCACCTCCCTTTAATGCAGTTCCTCATGTTGTGGTGACCCCCAACCATAAAATTATTTTCGTTGCTACTTCATAACTGTAATTTTGCTACTGTTATGAACTGTAATGTAAATATCTGATATGCAGGATGTATTTTCATTGTTACAAATTGAACATAATTAAAGCAACGAAAATAATTTTATAGTTGGGGGTCACCACAACATGAGGAACTGCATTAAAGGGACGTGGCATTAGGAAGGTTGAGAACCACTGCTCCAGGCTGAGTGCTTGCTGCAGGCTGTCTTCTACATCCCATCTTCTCAGGGCTATTCAGGACAGCTTCTCTGAGCGGATTACAGACCCTGGAGGGTAGGGCCTATGTCTCTCTCCAGGGTCTACAACAGCACATCAAGGCTCTTGAAAATGTGGTACATGGCAGATTGGGGTTTAGATCCCCTCGCCTAAGTCTCACTCATCTCATATAGGAAATACTCTCATCTTGAGACTCCTTCTATCCCATCATTCAAGTCACAGATAAAAATACTTATTCAAACCCACAGTCCCTATTTGTCACCCAACAAGAGTGACCAGCTCCAGCTGGACAGGAAGAAAGAACAAGAAAAGAAAAGAAAAAAAAATAAAAGAAGGGAGAGAAGAGAGATGGTGGAAATGGAGGTAGGGGTTTTGGAGGATAGGGTTAGTTCTGCTTATATCCAGCAGCAAATTCCTTTCCCACCTACCACAACTCTATTGTATAAAGGTCCAGAAAAATTAAATAATTTTGGATTTTGGGAAAAAACAACCAGGAGGAATTTAACAAAATTGCAATTATAAACAACTTCTTACTTGTTGTTTATTTTAATTGCATTTTATTTTTCTTTATTTCTTTACTTAAGAACAGGACACAGTAAAACCAAACCAACTTAGCCAAGCTCGGGCTAGCCAAAGAAAAGTTGACCTGTGACAGTTATAGATTAACAAGGCCCACTCTCTACTACAGAAATAGGTGAACAAATTGACTTTTTGAGTTCTAAATTAAAGTACTAAGAATCCAAGCAAGCAGTTGCATACACACACACACACACACACACACACACACACACACACACACACACAAACTTCCCAGTTTGGAGTTCCTTCTGAAATCCATATACTGCCCAGACACACAGTGGCTCAACGGAAAGAGCCCTGGACTTGGTGGGCTTTCCCCAGTCCTCCACAACACACTGATAAGCTGTGTGACCTTGGAAAAGTCTTACCCTCTCTGGACATCAGTTTCCTGTAACATAGGAATAATTTGAATTTTACCTTAAAGGATTGTTGTGAGAATTAAATGTTATTAGTACACAAAAAAATCCTCTATAAATATTAATCAAATTCTGGTGCTAACAGCCTCTGATAAACACACTTGTAGGCAGCCACTGCTCTCCTGAAGTTTTCTGAATATCCCATAACTCCTCTGGGCAATTCACAGTCTGCCTATATCAAAGGTCCTAGTATACCTATTACTTGTTCCTGGTGGCCTCCCCTCCTCCTCTATCCTCCACAAGATTCTATTTTCTTATATAACTAAACTGAGTTGAGAGGCAAGCAAACAAGCCTTGAGTTGAAGGTAATTCTCATTAAAGCAAAATGGCCAGCGCCACCAGCCTGGCTCAGTGGTTGAGCATGGAGTTATGAACCAGGAGATGGCAGTTCAATTCTTAGTCCGGGCACCTGCCGGGGTTGTGGGCTCTGTCCCCAATGTGGGGCATGCAGGAGGCAGCCAATCAATGATTCTCTCTCATCATTGATGTTTCAAACTCTCTCTCTCCCTCTTCCTTCTTCTCTGAAAGTAGAATGGCCAGAAGCACCTGAATAGCTTTTCAGCTTTGACATAAATAGACTCTGGGTAACCAGTTCAGCTGTGTTTGCTTTTCAGTGAGTCTTAATCTCCTTCTCTTTACTTTTCTCCCTTGTAAATTCAGATAATTGAGTCAGATGGCTGGCAAACTTCTGTTCAGCCTAATCAGTCAAGTCCTTTGCCTTTACCTTTCACACCTCTTCAGAATCTTTTTTGGGTTGGCCTCTCCCCTAAAGTTTAGTCCCAGCTTGGATGCCAGACCTACTCCAACAAATCATAGGCATATTTGAAAATTGATCTTACTCAAAGATCATTACACAAAGGTTTTGAGGTAACTTAGAATAAGATAGGACCAGATTAATTACAGTACACACTTAATGACACCAGATTAGATGCAGCTGAAGTCACTAACTGGGTCTGTAATTGGCCAAATGAGGCGTTTCACAGGTCTCTCTGTCCTTCCTTGCTGACTGCAAGTTATAAATAAATTCTGCCCCACTGTCTCTATTCCCCCCTCGCACTTTCCAGCTACTTCTAGCATCCAGCATGCATGGGCTTTCTCTCTCGCCAGGGAAGTAGAGCAAAGGCAATAACAACAGAGACAATAGGAAGTTGCCTCTTTTCTGGACCCTGTCTTGATGGCAATTAATTGTTCTCTCGATGCTCTTGCATTTTAGCCACCTGTCTTTGGGGCATCTTAACAACCTTTGCAGACCATCTCTGGTTCTTGTAGATCAGAGGTTCCCACCCTTGCCTGTCCGAGAGAATCATTTGGAGAGCTTTAAAAATGCAGGTGTCCAGCCCTGACTGGTTTGGCTCAGTGGATAAAGCATCAGCCTGCGGACTCAGGGGTCCTGGGTTCAATTCCAGTTGGGGGCATGTGCCTCAGTTGTGAGCACATACCCAGTAGGGAGTGTGCAGGAGGCAGCTGATCGATGTTTCTAACTCTCTATCCCTCTCCCTTCCTCGCTGTAAAAAATCAATAAAATATATTAAAATAAAATAAAAAATGCAGGTGTCTGGGTCTCAACCCAATTGATTAACACTCTCTTTTGGAAAAGCCTGGGCATCTGTGTTTATGTAAGTAGGGATGAAATCCACTTCTGTTGATTTTCACCTTTGGACCTGCTGCCTTACAGTATGCTGGTATTTCCAGGTTCTTAATATATTATAATTGACTATTCCTTAGGGTTGGGGGAAAGGAGCAGAGGAAAAGCAAGGACAATGTTATTTCTCTCACCCAAAGGAAATTTTAAAAATCTCAATAGGAAATAATTTTCACTTAAGGGGAACAAAATAATTACATATGGCATAACATACATTTTAAGCAGCCTTTAGTAGTTATTAGAAAAGATGGGCGTGTTTTATTTATTCATATATTGATATATGTATTCATATGTTGCTTTTTTATAACAGCAATTTATTTTGTTTTCAAATATAATACATTAAATCCAACTGAACAAATTCTTGATTTCCACATGTAATTAGTGACAAAATAGTTTTGGCATATATAAGCAAATTGTGTCAGAAGTCCATTCCTGTGATCCTTAATGACGCAATGTATACAGGGACCTATCTTTTTTTAGAAGCTAAAAGGCCTCTTTGTACAAATGGGAGAAGATGCATTTACTCAACAATGTGTTGAATTCCTAGCTGGTACCAGGCGCTGCTCTAGGCACACCACTGAGAGCATTCCTAGGCATGCCACTCATTCAATTCCTTTCAATTCTAGAGGGAAGAGGAAAGGGAGAGGGGGAAGAAGGAAGAAAAAAAGGGGAAGGGGGGCGGGAGAAGAGATGGTGGTGGGGCTGCA
>JAAGEH010000426.1:1547715-1590006 GCA_011751065.1 Lasiurus cinereus | reverse complement strand
TATTTCTTAAAACTTATAAACTTCTTGTTAACTATGTAAAGGAACTCTTAAAGGCTATCACAACCTGTGATAGTCTGCCAGCCTAAATCAATAAACAGACTTCACCATCGCTGATGGGCTACCTGAACTTACATATATGTAGACTAACAACTCATTTATCTGCATGTAGGAAGCAAACTCTCCCTCATTCAGGACTTTTCAAATCTTCCAGCACTATTTAACATCTAGATCAGAAATTGCACATTGTCAGCCTGCTGGCTAATTCAGCTGGCATATGTTTTAATTGGCACTGACAGTACTTTTTATATTGAATTTCCATGTCTTTGTACCACACCTTCCATTGTATATGTGCAGTCCATTTCACTAATTTACATTACCTGCTGGCTCTTAAAGACATTTGAATTTATTATCCCTCATAAAGATGGAAATCTTTCTGAAAAGTAGTATGTCCTTCTCAATCTCCTTAAACAGAATATTTGAAATATAACTTAACCTTCTCTTAATAATTCAAATAGAATGGTCTTATCCCTTTCTATCTGATTATTAGCCACTTCATTTCACCATTGCCAGTGTGACCTACCATACACACACACACACATTTGCAAACACACACACTTTTTTGACATACACAAACCCATTCTAATCCTCCGCTGATCTGTGGTCTAGGAAACAAGGAGGTAATTTAATTAGAATTGTGTGCAAAGTAATAGGAAACAGGCTCTGAGTCAGGAAATCCTTAAGGAAGATGCCTCTTTATAATAAACTTTAGTACAAGCTCTTCATTGACCATTTGACTGTTCAGAAGTCATCATTGTTCAGTTACAGGCTCTTGGAAAAAAAATGGTTGATAAACATGACTCCTGTCTAATGAAAGAGTTAGAAATTGGAATTATGAGGATTTGAATTCCCATGAAGAAAAACATACTAAGCTAAAACAAAAATACGCAAACAAGGAATCTAATGAACAAAATAAACTGGTGAATAAAATAGAACCAGAGGCATGGAAACATGGAACAGACTGATGAATCACAGAGGGAAGGACAATGGAAGGTGGGGCATTTGAAGAAATTAACCAAAGATGTTATATGCATACTAGAGGCCCAGTGCACCAAATTCATGCATGGGGGAGAGGGGTCCCCTCAGCCCAGCCTGCACTCTCTCCAATCCAGGACCCCTTGAGGGATGTCCAACTGCAGGTGGATCGGGCCTAAACCTGCAGTCGGACATCCTTCTCACAATCCGGGACCACTGGCTCCTAACTGCTCACCTGCCTGCCTACCTACCTGATCGTACCTAATTGTCCCCACCTGCTGGCCTGGTCAGCCCCAACTGCCCCACCTGCAGGCATAGTTGCCCCCAACTGCCCTCCCCACTGGTCTGGTCTTCCCTAACTGCCCCCCCACCGGCCTGGTCACCCCATGCAGCCTGCTGCTCAGTCGTTTGGTCACCCCTCACTAACCCCCCCCCCCCGCCAGCCTGGTCACCACACATAGCCTGTTCTGTCATCCATTTGGTTGTTTTGGATGCAATGGTCACTTAGCCTTTTATATATATAGATATGCATTACCTGTGGACACAGACAATAGGAGAAGGCCTGGTGTAGGGCAGGAACTGGGTGAAGGAGGGCAATGGTGAGGGGGTGGGGGAGGGACATCTGTAATAGTCTCAACAATAATAATGATTTTAAAAAAACACAATGTACTAAACTAAATAAAAAGCATGTGCACTGACCTTCAGTTCTGGGCCATTACTGCCAACTACAAAATGAGCCACTAGAAACAAACAGCCACAGATGTTATACCCTTCTTTTGAGCTGGTTAGGAAGCACTAAGGGCATTTGTGTACCCAGCACTGTCATATGAGCTCTTCAAGTAAGCAGCAAACCTCTTCTCATAACTGGACAACTATCAGCAAGTTAGCCCATCCCAGAACCTCTTCTCACTCTGCACTCAAAGGCCACAAAAGCAGCCTCCTCCAAAGGGCTAGGGCTGCCTTACCCTCCTCATTCAATAAGGCCCACTGCCCACCTCAGGCTAGGCTTCTATTCCTTCTCACCTGGATGACTATAATGATCCCACCTCCCAATCCCCCAGCTAAACTGCCTTCCATCTCTCTCCCTGAGCCATCCTGGCCAAACTGTCTAACCCTCTGCTCTCATTGCATTGCTTCCAGATAGACAAACTGCAGTCTGTCTTCCTATTAGCTAGAGAGAGAAAAGACTGCTTTTCTCAATCCTCATCATTCACTTCTACCTGACCTTACTGCAACCCCCAGCATCACAGCCAAGCATCGTTAACTCCCTGCTTTCCCACCACACCATAGCCACCCCCTTTCTGCCTTTGCGCTTGCTCTTTGTCCTTCCAGAATACTCTCTTTTCCTCTTTGTCCATCTAAATTCCACCAATTCGTGTCTCTACTCAAGAAGTCATTTCTTTGCATATCACTCATTCAACTCCTTACAGTTCCTTTTCTTTTCCAGCTATCCTGGTCACACGCCCTGGATTTCAGCAGTGGTCTTTCCTACAACTTCTTTGGTGGGTCCTGCCCAGTTTTGTCCTTCTAAATACTAACATGTTCAATGAACACAAATTGACCTTGTAAGTGAAGAAGACCCTAACAAAGGCAAGGTTTCTATGTGGAGAAAATACAGTACCTCTCCCACAGTGATGCATTGCCCTTCAAGTTCCACGGAGAAAATACGAGTGGGCTAGGTTCCCAGATATCTAGCAAAGAAAGGGCAAGTCAGCCTCCTCCCCTCCCCCAGCCCACCACACACTTGCCAGCCAGCATTTAAAATGCGCTTCAGTGTGCTCTTCTTTTCATTTGGAAAGGAAACAAGACTTGACGTTCCGTTTCTCCCATTTCATTAAGAACAGGGGTCATCCGGGGAAGGGGAAAGGTAGTTTCCAAGAGAAAGAAGACTTGTGGGGGAGTGAGGTGGAGAAGGGGGACTGGCTCATCCCTTCCCATTAGCCTGCTTCACCCTTTGAAGAAAACAAGCCTAGCTTTCATAGTGAATTATTTTCAGCATAGCCTCTGCCAGGACTCGGCTTTCCCTGGCTAGGGCAATACCCAGAAGGATTGAGTGATAGTTCAAGGTCAGACAGGGAATCCAGACAGGACTGGCCAGGGGAGGTAGCACTAAGACAGTTGGAGATAAGGGAGTAGAGGGGGAGAAGAGAGAAGGCAGGGTGTATGTGATAAAAGGAAGCCCAGAAAAAGCTGAACCTGGAAGTCAGTCTCTCTCTCTCTCTCTCTCTCTCTCTCTCTCTCTCTCTCTCTCTCTCTCTCTCACACACACACACACACACACACACACTCCAGCAAGAAACACATTCTTTGCGTTCCCTCCCCTCTCTAACTCCCCCAGGCATGTCTATAAATAAACAGTAGGACCCCAGCCTGCAAGAGGCCCATTTTTAACTCTTGCAGTATGTTCTGCCACAGCCACCATCTCCTCACCTGAAGGAGCAGCCCAGCCTGGCTCTCTCTTTCCAGATACCTGCATTGAAGACTTCGGGAAGCTGGGCCTAGGAGGGGAAGAGAGTGTCTAGGACAAAAGCAATCCATTTAGAGACTGTTCCGAGTTCTGGCTCTGCCCCCGGGGAGGAGGGAACAGCAAAAGCGCCTTAGTCCTGTACAGAGTGCTTTTTTTTATGTTGTTTTTACTTATATTTTTGGTGGTGTTTTATAAAAGATGAAATAAGGACTCAAGGGGAGAATGGTTATTGTAGAAGGAAGTGACCCCTGGGAATGGGGGAGAGATGTCCTTTTTCCACACCTACTTTCTCTACTTGCAAATATATTTGGGGGATTGCCTATGGATGGTTCAAGTCCTATGTATCTTAAAACCTTATTTGCACCCCCACCCCTTAATAATTACAGCAACTATCGCTTAAAATTTTGCTCTGTTCCAGATACTATCGTAAGTGCTAAACAGGCATGATCTCATTTAAATTTCACAACATCCTCAGTTGTCAATATAATGGAGGCACTTTATAGATGATGGAAGGGGAGCTCTAAGGTTATGTTACTTGACTATGATCCTAAGTGGAGAGTGTGCATGATGACTTCTGAACGCAGGTCTATGTGACTATAATGCACATGTTCTCAAACCCCTGCCCTGTTACTAATAGTCCTTTGGCACCTAAGATTCCAAACCATCTGCAGGAGGGTCTGGTCATACATCTGGAATGCCAGGGTTAATAGTCAATTAAACAATGCCTGCAATGACGTCTTTTACTTTTCACTTCACAATACCAGACTAGGTGTTGTGGATAGAGCAGTAACTGAGACAGACAGCTCCTGCCCTCAAAGAGTCTGCAGTCTACTTAGGGAAGATGGCACATCAATGAACTCACAATTAAAACGCAAATACCACTTCACCAAGAAGTTCCAAATCAACACAGAATAAACATGACATGGTTCCAGTTTGTCCAAGCACTGTTCTGAACTGTGCTATGTCAAAGTATTTCCTTCCCTCTTTGCTCCCCATAAACATCTCAGGCAAATTCCATTACTTCCTGTCACATTCAATTATGGAAATGTAGTCCAGGCCAATGTACACGCTCATCTCGTATCTGGTCCAAAGCCTCCCACCTTCTCAGAGTAGATAAGACTTGCTGCTGAAGGGGAGTGGTGTGGTGCGAAGTGGGGCCTTGAGCTCTTCCCCCCCCCCCCCCCGACCCACT
This sequence comes from Lasiurus cinereus, assembly GCA_011751065.1. Classification (NCBI taxonomy): domain Eukaryota; kingdom Metazoa; phylum Chordata; class Mammalia; order Chiroptera; family Vespertilionidae; genus Lasiurus; species Lasiurus cinereus. The sequence goes on along the minus strand of JAAGEH010000426.1, from coordinate 1,585,315 downwards.
ACAGCTGACATCACAGACTCTTGAGCTGAGATCCCATCATCCAGAAGGTGGTCATCTTGGGTGGGAGACAGCAAGTCAGCTCAGGCCCAATATCTTCCTCAGCGTCCTTTGGACCCATGGGAAAAGCAAGCATCCTGCCAGGCCAAGCTGTGGGAGAGACCCTGCCCCTTTGCCATCCTTTCTGGCAGCCCTGCTTTCTCTTTCCAATGTCTCCTTCCCCCTGGAACACAAATAGACACAGCTCAGACTGCAGGACTGCTGCCCAAGAAATATGATACTCTGTCCAGCCAGAAAATATGATACCAGTGGTTCCCAAGGCACACCCCTCCCCCTATGCACCCCCACTCTCCTGTGGTATGGAGGAGGGAGGAAGCACCCCTTTCCCGGCCTCAGGGAGAAACAGGAGCTCTGTTGTCCCCCTTAACTCCCCCTTCATGTTTTCCCCCATGACTTTGAAGATCCCCACCCCCTTCTCCAGCCCAGCCTCCTCCTCATAGACCTGGGATGGGGGCAGGGTTGATGGCATTAGAACCAGTTCTGCCTCTTTAGCTTCTGGAGACTGATTGAGCTCTCTTTAGAAACTTGGAGTGCTTAAACCCCCTTTTTGACACCTTCAGGCCTTGGCAGTCATTCCAAGACAACAGGAAATATGGGATGAAGGAAAAGAACATGGTACTATGAGAAAAAATGTCCATATTGTGGATCTTGGGTTCAAGTCCTTACTATCTGTGTGTCTTTGGGCCAGTTACTTAACCTCTTTGTGCCTCAGCTTCCTTGTGTGTAAAATGGTAATGATAATAGTACCCACCTTATAGGAGTAAATAAGAAAATATAAGTAAACCTTAGCCTGGTGCCTAGCATTAATATGTGTTTGTGGTGAGAGGCCTGACTTTGGAAATTGGCAAAAGAAAAACTGCATGTCAAAGCAGTTACCACCTTTGAGAAATAAAAGAATCTTAAATCTTAAGTTTCATCAAGAGTCGCAGGAGGCATCCAGTCAGTGGCTGCACCCACCTGTAACAGCCTCACAGGCACGACAGCTCCAATGGCATTTCAAGTGTGTGCTTCCAACATAAAGCTCAAAACATCTATGACAATGACAGTGGTCACAAAAATAGTTCAATGTGCACATAGAACAGTTGCTGTTTGCTACCACGGTAGTTGCTTTGGGAGTTTAGTTCCATTTTTTTAAATTGCCAGCCAAGACTTTGGTAGCAACAAAATCCAGATTCTGGCAAGAGGCTGGGTTTGATTCCATATAACCTAAATGGCCAGTGCCAGAGTGTCAGCTTTTACAAGACAAGAAATTGTGTCATAAAACCAGAAGTAGACATATGAACACATAGCTTATAGCCTGTTAACTAGGGCACATCCAAAGATTAACTTTGAAGGTTGCATATCCAAGAGTGTACACAATTGGATATTTGAGTCTTTGTGCATCTCTGCTTACAGCCATGTCTAGTTACTTGGAATCTGATCAGCATTCTAAGTGGCTGGGATAAAAATTCTACTGAAGGAAGTAGATGCATGTGACTCACTAGCTCCTCCAACTCAGTGGACTCAAACTGTCATGAGCTGTTAATGCCCAGAGTGGGGTATAGGGGCTATGAGATGCTGCATCAGCAAGTAGCCAGGAGCCCCACCTGCTAGTTTTATGACTATCCTTTTGTGCTATGTAGCATCTATTTCTTTTGTTGCTGTAATGGCTAGTTTCTGGCATAGGTGCAGCCTGATCATTGTTTCCAAAAATGGTAAAACTAGATGATGATATAATGCAGTTGGAACTAATGCTAAAGTGGGAGGCTGCCTCTCTCTACTCTGGTTTGACGCACTCTTAGTAGATAAACAAGGGCTAGGAGACTCTGATAGAAAAATCAGAAAGGGGTGGTGCAGGTGCTATAGTTGTAGGTGATGGTACCAACAAGGGGCTTTCCACTCCCTGGTGCCATTTAGAAGGTTAAAGGAGGGTATTTACCATCTTTAATAGGATTTCCCTTTTTGTTGACTAAGACCCCAGGGGTAAGCACTAAGAACCCAGAGAATAGCTGGTCCTTAACAGAAACACCTAAGAATTTAGCTTTATTTTTCATTTTTACATCAGCAATGAGAACACAAAGGAAACTTTTACTCAACTTGACACAATCTGACATCTCAAAAGAAGGTTAGTAAATCACATCCAACTAAATGGCCATTGTCATGAATGCAAATCACATCCTAAAGATTGGCAGAACAAAGCTTTCAAAATCCAGATGTTCCAAAACAATTCACTATTCTTAAGAGTTTTACAGGAGGGGGGGAGTAGGTTTATAGTTGTTCATATAAAAATCTATATATATAAAAGGCTAAGTGACAGGTCATTACATATGACACACACTGGCAATTTAAAAATAATCGTTGACTTGTGCATGTGCAATACATATAAAGCTCCTGCTAACACCAATTGCATGTGTGTTTTAATTTGACAATATTATATTATATATATTATTTTGACATGTAATTTTTTGCAGTAACATAATTACCACATGAATCTTTCTTCTAATGAATTTCCTTTCAATGTGCATGAATCCATGCACAAGGCCACTAATAATATAATAATTAATAAATAATAATAAAACTCTGGGTTTCATATACAATTGTAAACTTTTTACTTTGCCCCACCCTGTATAATAAAAATATTATTCCTATTTACCCAAAAATATATTGAAAATAAAATAAAGTTTAATATAGGATGCAAATGGGAAAGTTTATACTGTGCTTATAGGTATTAATAAAACCTGTTTAAATTTATTATAAACACATATATAAAAGTATATGCATTAATGCATGAGTACATATGGAATAATATTATCATAATATAATAAAATTTTGCTTAAAAATGTTAGTAATATCTTTAAATCCTTGTTTGTATCCCTTCTAATTCCCTCCATCTTCCTCCAGAGTAGCCACTATGCCAAATTCTACTTACTTCCTTGCTTTCCTTTAGATATAGAGATAGATGATAGATAGATCTGTTAAAAATGTATATATTCAGTTGTGTGTAGTTCTGAACTTTGTGTAAATGAGTTATACTGTATATATTGCCTGAGACCTGCTTTTTTGCTCAATTTTGTTTGTGAGATTCATTGGTGTTGGAAGTAGTAGCTGCCATTCATTTCACTTATGCTTTCTATTCCATTAAAATATAAAATTTTAAAAACTCAGAAGTCAATAATCTGGGAAGGGTATATGCAAAACACTAAACCTGACACTCAGATCATTTCTCACCCAAGGCATTTGCAAACACTGAAGTTCCAATGTGCCTTTCCTCTATAAGATGTTGTGATTCAGACGTCTGACCTCCTCAGGCATGGAGCATGGGGCAGAGTGGCATGGGGATGCTGGCTTGTCTGAGCCAATCAGAAAGTCTCATTATCCTGTCTAGGGTTTGGTTCATGCACAGACTTGTGTCTTAAGACTGGTAAAACATGGTGGTGGGGAGTGGAGAGTCTTTGATGGATGGTGGGGTGAATTGCTGAGAAAAGGTTATTCAGCCATAAAAAGTGACACAATAAAGAGATTAGCTTCTTCTACTGGATGGTGTTGTGTCTGCATATAATGCTGGGAAAAGTGGACACCAGTTTGTAATGAGGAAGCAAGTTAGCACAGGGATAATCAAAAAGAATGAGGCCAGAAAAAAAAAAAAGAATGAGACCAGGCCAGCATGGCTCAGTGGTTGAACATCAACCTATGAATCAGGAGGTCACAATTCAGTTTCCAGTCAGGGCACATCACTAGTATAGGCATGCAGGAGGCACTCAACCAATGATTCTCTTTCATTATTGATGTTTCTTTCTCTGTTTCCCTCTCCCTTCCTCTCTGAAATCAATAAAAATACTTTAAATAATAATAATAATAATAATAATAATAATAATAAAGATTGAGAACGAGGCCAAAAACAAGGCAATAACCAGAGTTTAAAGCTACTGAATCAATCAACCAAGCACTCATATTTATGGAATCATAAATTTTCTTTATTGTTTCAGCTAGTTGAGTCAGGGAATCATCACCTTGCAAACTAAGGCATCCTCATTAACATACCCTTACATACAAAAGATCATAGAAGAGAAAAAGAGAGACTAAAATGATAAAACTAAGAAGTCTATATTCAGGTTGTTTAGCAGGAAATGATTTGGGCAGGGGTAGGGAGTTGGGAGAAAAGGTGAGGGGTTCAGACTATACTTAGTGATGAAAGCTGAAGAAAAGACTCTTTGTAGATTGAAGGACCACCCATACTTGTGCAGAACTTTTGAACTCACAATAATGAAGATGCGCCAGTTTACTAACCACACTAGGGATTTCCAGCCTTTCAATTTGGGGATAAATTAAAAGAAAAGCCATAAATTTATAAAAGAATAGAGTCCTTTCTTAAGTAACTACATTAAACCTTATTGGAATTTTAACAGAATATTATGTCCCCCAAATTTAAGCCATTTTCCCATCTTAAAATGTTTTTTAAGATTTTTTCATTGATTTTTAGAAAGAGGAAGGAAGAGGGAGAGAAACATCGATGTGAGAGAGAACCATCTATTGGCTGCCTCCTGCACACCCCCTGCCAGGTTGAGCCCACAACCGGGGCATGTGCCCTAACCAGGAATCGAACCAGCAACCCTTTGGTGCACAGGGCAATGCCCAACCAACTGAGCCACACCAGTCAGGGTTCCCATGTTAAATTTCAAAAGCAGTGTTATTTCTGCAATTAGGTATCAAGATGTGAAATATGATGATTCTGTTCCACGTGAAACACTAGGAACACTCTGCTCTGCTCTTTGACCAAGCTCTCCTTCAGTCATTCACATGAAGCCTAGGGGTAAACCAGCATTGGGTTAAGTTGGCACAAGCAACCAGTAAGAGCTGACCGGAGCCATACCTGCCTAGAAAGCACTCCCTCTTTAAAAAGAGGGATAGCTACAGAGGAGGGTCACTGGGGAGACTTCAAGAAAGAAGTATGAAGCAAAAGACAAAAAGTCACTGTGCAGCCAGAAGATCATTTTCCAGCCTGACCCAACCGGGCATGGGACCTTGAACAAGTCATTTCCCTGCTCTTTTAAAATTGGGATTGGAGTCCCATGTCGTCAAGGTTGTTGTTAGACTCCCATTTGATTTTCTCTATCCCATGGGAAGAGTGTGTTCTCTTTCACTCAACCATCAGTGTGAATAGAGAGCCAGAGGGAAAATAATAAGGGTAATGACCTCCAATGCCAGAAAGGTCAGGCAGATAATCTAAGAGAATGAAGCAGCTGGTGGGAACGGTGACAACATAAGTCAGATGTTCCATGTAGGGACATGTGCCTCATCTAAAGGGGCAGCTACTATTCAATTCTAAGTAGATGTCACCATGGAGAAATATCAGGCAAATTTTCCGATGGGGGGAGGGGAATAGATTTTTAATAAATATAGTTTGTGGATTGTTTAACCTTGGTAATAAAATCTGATTTTTTTAAAAAGGCAAAAAAGAAAAGCAAAATGCCTTGTGTCAAATAAAATACATCTGCAGCCAGATACAGCCTACAGGCCTATAGTTTACAACTTCTGAAGAAAAGGATGTTATGATATAATTTGTTTTTCGTAATTTGGCTTTTCAGTAGGTCAGTCGTTTATTACCCCTTACATTTAAGAGACACTGTGCAGAAGCTCTTTCTGGAATGTTAGCTAAGAACTGAAACTAAACTGAGGTTCACAAACCTGCTGCCTCTCACCCCAAGAAGCTGAAGCCACAGCCCCCTACCATGGCTCTGTGCAGCTCCAAGCTCTGCCCCTTCAGGAAGGTGCTAGAGCTCAAGAACTAGAAGCCATTCCAGCCCTTCCCATACCATCTTCTCCCCCATCTTAATACTACGAAGTGGCCGCAAAATAACCCTAACCCAGCAGAGTATGTATGATAAAAAGACAGCACAGATAGTGACAGTCGGGGCGACAGTCCCAGTACTGCCCCTGGACCCCAGCCCCAAAGATCAGGTAGTAGGAAGTTACCCACAACAAGCCTGGGGACTTGTGAATACCCTCAGGTGACCCAAACTAACCTCACTCAGTTCTCCTTAAACTAAACAGGAGAATTTCAGTTCATGGTTTCTTACTTAAATATGACATGGACAAAGAAAACATACTTTGATCTTATGTCAAACACTTTTATTCTTAAAGTGAGAAGTTTATTAAGATAGCTATAGGAGAGTGAAACATTTAGAGTAGAAAAATTGTGGGTGCTAACCAAACTTCAAATACTGTCACAGCAGAGTTATTCCAATAGCACTTTTCAGCATGGCAGATCACACATGTTAAAATTATCTACATTTTCTGAACACCTCGCAATGGACATGCATAAGTGATGGAAGCAAACATTTAGGGACTACTGTCCTTGAGATCTTACAGGATGGATTTATGCATACCTCAAAACAAATATATTACAACACATCCAAAACAATTCACATCTACTTAAAAAATATACTTTGACTTCAAAGAAATTGGTATAAAGACTTAAAACAACAAGACAAATATAGGCAAGAAAAAGAATGCTACTTTTATGTGCAAGGTACTGGATTCTTGAATTGAGAATCAGTGTCAGTCCTCACTTTCAACATCACATTGAAAAAGTGTAGTGGAAACGTAAGTCACCTTCAATATGAAGGATGTGAGTTGTATACACTGACAACACTCTCGAAGACACAACAGTATTGCAGGAGGAATGCCAGTATACAGAGTGGACCTTTTTATGAGGCCAAGCACATGTGAGTTATCAGATGACCCTTCATATATTTGGGATAAGCAACTACAATATTCTAGTTTCATCAAGGCACTTGCGAAGAGCTACCTTTGACGTGACAGAGTCCCTACAAGTTGTTAGCCACTGGTGATGGCATGGTTTTTTGGTTAAGCAGCATTCTCTACTGAGAACCTAAGCATGATGCCTTGATCACAAGCAAGGTCACTTATAACATTACAATGGCAAAACCATATTTGCCTAAACTTTCCCCAAATCATGGTTTTTGATCAATCATATCTGAATAGAAAGGCTTCCTTAAAATCTTGATTCTTCAGAGTTATAATTCACCTTTCTTCAATACCACCCAACACCCCTAAAGCTTGTTTGGTTTTTCTCCACAAGAACATATAGACTGGATCTTTTTCTCCCTTCTACAAATTACTTCCCCAGGAGGGAATTGTAGAACCAGCTTAAAAACACAAAATAATCTTACATTTCTCACCAACAGTTAAGTATCAGACCTCCCACTCTTACTCTGACTCCAGCTACAAATTCCTTTGGGAACACTTTACCAGACGTTCCTCATACCATTAACACAGCTTTCCTTCACCATCAACTGTCTTTCTTCAATCTTTCCTTGCCCAGTGTGAAAGCTAGTGAATTGAGAGGGAAGGAGAAATGGCATTGAAAAGGTATTACTCTGATAAAAATGGAATTCCAGGCTATTACTTGATAATAGCAAAATTGGACAGCATCATCCATGTAGACCCCCACACTACATTCTCCAAGTGGCTATCTTTTTTTGTAGCCAGGTCTCAAAGCTCAAACCTAAACCTACTGAAGGAAAGTAGCAAACATTTCCTAACACTGAGCATTATATTATAGACCTAGAAGTACATGGGGAATATGACAGGTCCAGACCATTTACTAGGTTGCTTAATTCATCGATAAGAGGCCAAGTTCTCCATTCTCCCCCAGCTCTGCCATTCTGGGAAGAGCCCGCTGGCCAGCCTCGGACTGCCAAAGAGTGTTGACTCTAACTCAGTCTTGGGGGGCACCTGGTAGAATGCACAGTTCTGGGATGCCATCTGTGTCTGAACGCCATCAGGTTTCCATTGCACATGAACAATTCTATAATTCTGACCCTCATTGTTGTCCCAGAAGACCTGCCCGTTAGCCTGGTAAGAAATGCAGAACTCAATTTTTTCCTCAGTTGGAATGACAGAGGGTAAGTCAATGGCAAACGAGAAAGTGTCACTATCGGAGCCACCATACACATTTTTCATGTAGACACAGTCCACATTGGTGTAGTTTTTCCAAGTATCAAAAGTAATGCGGATCTGGACCTTCTTCTCGAAGCTCACATTTTTTACCTTCACAGTCCCAGTCACTGTTCGCTCTTGAAGAGAGCAGTTCTCCAGACACACAAAATTCTTCTGGAAGTGGTTCCGGAAACTCAAGTAATCGACTGAAGGCTGCGGGAAGTCTAAAATCAAATTTTTCTCCTCATGGAGCTTCAAGCCAGAGGACAGATCATTAAGGTCCAAGAGATCAAACTGGAGATCCCACGCTGGTTCTTCGGGGAGGTCAGAGAAGACATGGATGGCGGTGAGGGAGAGGCCCTTGGAATCGGCAAACACAACCCTTTTCTTGGGTTGGTTGTGTGGACCCTTCCAGTCATTCTGTGATTTGGCTTCCTGTTTTATATTGAGACACGGTTTCAGGGGCTTTAATTTGTTGACAAAATTTCTTCGTTGGAGGTCATCATATGGGCCCAGGAAACTCTTCAGAGGTGGGGAATGAGCCAAGCAGAGCCTCATGGCTACATCCACTGGCATGACTGAACTTGTCAAAGGCCGTGGATCCAAAACCTGGATCATTCTGGAATATAAGAAGAAAAAGGGTATTTGTCACCTGGATCTAGAATACTCTTCCCCTGCTCCCAAATATACACATACTATTTTGTATTGGCTAAATTATTGCCTGCACAGTATCAGGGAGGTACTGTATATGTATTAAGAGAAAACAGTATTTTAATCAGATCTGCATTCTATGTTTGATTCTACCATTGACTGGCCACAAGGCTGTGGGTTAACTGCTTTCAACACTTGGGGAGTCTCAGATTCCCCATCTGAGACATAGAAGGGATGGATGGGGTAATCTTTAATGCAGCTTTAAAAACCATTGGCTCTTTTCTGGACCAGTGCTTTTCTAACTGTCTGGTCACAATGGCCTAAGGAATTGGTTTTCTTTCTCTTTTTTTAATATAGAATCCTGGGACTTTAGAGTCACTAAGGCAGAACTTCTGGGGTTGGGGACCAGGAGTTACATATGTTCTTAAAGCTTACGGTGATGTTAATGACCAGACAGGTTCTGGAGCCATAAGACTCTGTGTTTCTTCTGGCTGCTTTCCTAATTTGGCTATTGAATTGATTATATGTCTCTGAAAAGGTAACACACTTGGAAAAAAAAAAAGTTCTCATAGAACCGTTTTGAGAGTGAGAAGGCTGGAAAGAGTGAAGTCAGAGAATTATCTCTGCACTTGGATTATCATGCTCTTCCTCATAAGCGACTGAAATGCAACCCAGCAATGCATGCATTTAAAAACTTCACACAATCTATGTTTCATGTACAAAGACATCTATGAAAAGATACATTTAAATGGAAAAAGCTGATAACCTGAAAACTGAAATATATATATATATATATATATATATATATATATATATATATATATATGAACATATAAATATCTAAAAAGAGTTAATAGGAAATACACCAAAAAGTTAATAATCTCTGGGTGATAGGATTGTAGGTTATCTGTTTTTCATCTTTGTACTTTTGGGGCACTTTCTAATGTTTGGGCAATAGATGTTTATAACGAGAAAGATAATAAAACTACTTTAAAATTTAAACAAACTATGCTCAGCAATATTAAATTAAGAAGTGCCCCTCAAGTAGAATTTTTGCCCTGGCCCTTAGCCCTCGATATGCATTGCCAAGCGTATGGACTCTTCTTCCCTATCCTAGCGTTACAGATAAGGGGTGTATGCATACTGTACATGACATTTCTTAGTAACTCTTCATGACCGCTCTAAGCAAGCAGGCAAATGGTCATTTTTATCCCCAAATGGATAGTAAAAGTACCTTCACAGAATTTATTTTATTGGTCCTGGGATTTTGTTTTTTGTTTGTTTTTTGGAAGACCTACCAACTTAGAACAAAATAAATAAATAAATAAAAGCTAAAGCTATATTTGTGAGTCTAACAATCCTTAACAGGAAGGCTTTTCAGAAAAGTCTGCTAAAATGTGTCTGAGGAAGCCATTTAAGATGGTTTTGTGGGGAGGTTTGTTTTGTGGGTTTGTTTTGCATTTTTTTACTTTTTGCACGCATAGAAAAGGCAGTTTTAAAATTTAGCCATTTCCCCGAAATTTTAAGTCCTGGCCAAGAGTTCCAAAATCATCATTTGCTCAAACTCGGCCGCTGAGTTTGCGGTGGCAAACCGTGATAAGAGGAATGGAGGACGACGAATGAATGCAAATATGGTCTTGTAGCTTTCTCCCCGAGCTAAACTACCCAACCAGCGACGTCAGAGTGCCACTCCCTCGAATTAGGAGTCCATGGGGGCCTTTGTGCAGGACCGAGAGATGACAGTCGGAGTCCATAAGGGAATCAGAACTAAAGCTGACTCTCCTGCAGACAGTTTCTGGTTTAGGATGCGGGTTACCAAAATCAGCTCCACTTCAGGAGGCACCGAGCAAATCTCCACACCTCCGAGGCCTCCCCCTGCTAGATTCCACTCAGCAAGATTCAACGTGCCCTCCCGTGGGGTCTGCGTTGGCAGAGCGGACAGAAGGGAAGCGCAGCCCCAACCCTCCCCGCACACGCCCGCAGCCCTCGGCTCTGGGGCGCAGCAGGTCTGCAGCGAACCTACCTGGTGCAGCTCATGAGGCAGAGAAGCGGCGTCGGACCGGTACCGGCTGCCTGTGCAAGTTGGAGCCTCGGTACCGGCTGCCTGTGCAAGTTCGAGCCTCGGTACAGGCTGCCTGTGCAAGTTCGAGCCTCGCTCCCAGCTGTCCCAGCTGGGCACTAGCTCCCGTGGATGGCGGGTGCGGCTTCCGAGGGGCCCCTTATCTGCTCCTGACCACGTGGCCCGATCCCGCGACCAACCAGCTCCCAGCTGGGGCGCGAGCCCTCTCCGGAGTACGTGACCGCCGTGGTGCTGGCCTCCTGCAGGGCGCGCACCGCCCGGCTGACGGAGCTCCCTCAGGGGCGGCGGCGGGGGCGGCCCCGGGAGAAGCCGCAAACCTCCCGAGGCGCCAGCTCCGCGGGCTGCAGGGGAGGAAATGCCTGGAGAGTCTTGAGGCTCCTCTGTGCACAGTGCAGTCTGAGCAGGGACCGCGGCGGCTCTTTCCCAGGCATACATTACTTGAAATGTTTATCTGGTTCCTTGCTGGGTGCCTTCTTGCTTTTTCTCCCGCACCTCAGCCAGAGCAAGAAGTCGGCTGCATGTATTTTGATGAGGGGGGAATCCATAAACGCACCCCACGGTGGGAGGAAGGCTGCCAGGAGTGAGCCATTCTCCAACAGATGTCGCTAATTGAGCCTGCCAGCCCCATAAAAGTGAGATGACATTTAATTAGAAGGCACTTGGTATTTCGGTCTAGTCTTCAGTGTTTCTCCCAGGAAGAGAACACTAAAGCCAGAAATGAAATGGCTTTTTTTATTTTTTTCTTTTGCTCACATGGCCGGTCAACCACAGAGCCAGTGGCCAAGCCCAATCCCTCCGCTCCGTTTTGCTGCCCTGCGGCAGAGATGTGGAAACCAACATATCACAACTCTTCAGTTTCAGGACTCTGCAAGCCAGTTGCTTTCGCTGAGGTTTTGTGATTTTGTTTGGATTGGGGAGTTTTTAGACCATCAGCTACAACCATAAAATTATATTTGCAAGACGAGGATGAATTCTTTTTATAAAACTTGCATCTTCTACTAATTTAAATATCCAGGGGTGAGTTTTTTTAAAAAAAATACAAAATTCCTTGTGTCTCTTAAGTAACTGTCAAACGGTGGGATGGTTCAAGTGGTGTGATGAGAATGAAGAAAAAAGAAATACCTGCGGAGTCTCACTGGGGAAGAAACTAAAATGCTTGGGCTTGAGTTGTGAAATGAAGGAGAGCAATGCACCAGCCCCGCAGCCCAATCAAAGCTACCTGAAAGCCTGTATTCTTTGGATTGGACACTCACCAGCTACGTGAATCCAGGCACGTTTAGACCCAATATTCGCACCTGTACATGCAGATAGATAGTAAAGTTGTTCTGAGGATTACATAAGATTGTAATTGCAGATGAGAAAACTTAGCACAGGTATTCCACCCACATCAGTTCTGGCCAGTCCTCCACTCCTTAGTATTAATTTTCACTGTGACCACAGGAGGCCAGAACCTGAGCTCAGGCACTGATAAGGGTTACTGATAAGTGCTTGTTGAGCTTTTATTGTGTGTCGAACACTGTTCTAAGTGTTTTATGTCTTATCTTTTTATTTTTCACAACAACCTTAAGTGGCGTGTATTATTATTGGTACCATTTTATTTAATTTTTTAATATATTTTTATTGATTACAGAAAAAAAGGGAGAGGAAGAGAGAGAGAGAGAGAGAGAGAGAGAGAGAGAGAGAGAGAGAGAAACAGCAATAATGAGAGAGAATCATTGACCGGATGCCTCCTGCACACCCCCAATAGGGATTGAGCATGCAACTCCAGCATGTGCCCTTGACTAGAATCTAACCCAGGACCCTTCAGTCCACAGGCCATCACTCTATCCACTGAACCAAACCAGCTAGGGCAGTGGTCAGCAAACTGCAGCTCGAGAGTCACATGCGGCTCTTTGGCCCCTTGAGTGTGACTCTTCCACAAAATACCACATGTGGGCACACACGTGCAGTGCAATTGAAACTTCGTGCACAGAAGTCGGTTTTCAGCTCTCAAAAGAAATTTTAACCATTATACAGTTGATATTTGGCCCTGTTGACTAATGAGTTTGCCGACCACTGAGCTAGGACTATTAGTCACATTTTAGAGGAACAATAATGAGTCATTTAAAGGTTAAGTTCTACCCACAACCTCACAAGTAGAGCTTGGATTAAAATCTAGCTGATGCCAGAGCAATAACCACTGTATAACACGGTCAGCAATTAGAATGATGGAGGTGGAAGGTGCCTTAGGAAGCACTGGCCTCAGAGTCTTTATTTCACAGATGAGGAATCTAAACCTCAGAGAGGCTGCGCTGCTTGCCGGGGGCTGGTTAGGTCAGAGCCAAAATTAGAACACTGGATAGAGTTTTCTCCTCTACTCACTATCAGATGTTAAGCTTAAAAAGTGGATATTATCAATTAAAGTTATAAGAAACATAAAGTAATAAGAATGTATTATGATCCCACTTGGGGGTAAGGGTATGCATACATAGGGAACAGAATGTGCTCTACCAAAATTTTAACAGTGCTTGTATTTTTTATAGTGAGATTCACGAATTAGCAATTGCTTCTCTGTATTTTTAAATTTTTCTGCATTGAATGTGGACTTTTGTAATTAAGAAATCCTTTTAAAGGACATTAAGACTTTCAGATATAAGTAACATGTATAGCCTACCTATTAGGTACCAAGGACTCGTGCCATTTATTCACACAGTCCTTTTGAGTTTGCCCTTGTTTCCATTCATGCCACTTTCTCTCCTGCCCCCTGGTGCTGATTGATGCCATAAAAGCCACTCTTTCTGAAGTCAAAATAGATCCGCAAACAGGGCTCTCTCCTAACAGGAGTCAACACTCAATAAACCTCTAATCCGGTCCCTCACATTTTTCTGCCCTCCCCCAGCTTTATTGAGATCTAATTGACATATACCATTGTTTAAGTTTAAGGCGTATTAATAATGATACATTTAATATAGTAAATCCATTACCACCAGAGCATTACCTAAGGACATGTAAGTTGTGCTCTCTTGGCAACTTTGAAGTATATAACACAGTATTATTAACCATTTTGTACATTAAATTCCCCCAAAGTTCATATTCTTTGACCGACATTTCCCCATCCCCACCACCAATTCCTAGTAACCACTATTTTCTGTTTCTATGAGTCTGTTTGTTTTGATTTTTTTTTTTTTAGATTCCACATATAAGTGAGATCATATAAGAATTTGTCTTTCTCTATCTTACTTATTTTACTTAGCATTAATTACACCCCCCTCACTTCCTGGTTCTTACCATCTTTAATTATGGAATGAGAAGAGTTGGGATGGAATCAGCATTCTTAGGAGTTGCCAACAGTTAAGAAGTGGTTAGGAATTGTGGGGAGTTTTATTATTATTTGTAGGTTTTCTCCAGCTATAGTTTGGCATTACTTTGTCCCACCCATCTTGACAATAAATCTACCAGAGAGGGTTTACTTATTTATGTATTGTTAATCCTCACCCAAGGATATTTTTCCATTGATTTTTAGAAAGTAGAAGAAGGGGGAGATACAGAGTGAGAGAAGCATCGATGTGAGAGAGACCTATTGATGGGTTGCCTCCCACATGTACCCTGACCAGGGCTGGGGATCAAGCCTGCAACTGAGGTATGTGTTCTTGACCAGAATCAAATCCTTCAGTCCACAGGCGGATGCCCTATCCACTGAGCCAGACTGGCTCAGGCAGTGAGGGCTCATTGATCGTGCAGTGCTCCCAGACATGCCAGGGGTTTTAAGGACTCCTAAGTCACAGCCCTGTGACCTTAAGGACGTTATAATTTTTATTACAAAAAATCCAAGTTTGGAGTAATGAAATACCCGAGGGACATTTTAAGGAGCTACTAAGCAAGAACTAAGGATTGCATGGCTTACACAAGTGGGTCTCTTATAGCATTTGCCCAACGTATTACCAGAAACGCCCTGGGGATTCCCAAGTTGCCAATTCCTTTTCTGTAACCTTGCCCTTTTTTTCCTGCCCAATCAAGAGAGTGCTTGAGATTTCAACCTTACCCTGGCATAGGCTGTGGCGCTGTCTCTCCATCAGAGAGAGCAGTGTCCCACCTAGACCCAGCTTTATTCTCTTGTCTATCTTTTCTAAATCTTCCACCACCCCTTCTCAGGTTCAACCATGGCTGTGCCAGCTCAGCACAGCCAGGCTGAGGGACCCCACCAGTGCACGAATCCATCCACTGGGCCTCTAGTAGGCATTTTATATTAAAATGTCATACTTTAACCACAATTAGCAGTAATGGGATAAACCTCATAATGGACCTTCTTACCTCACAATGTAGAGTCCATGAGGTTGAAAACTATCCATCTTGATTAAAAAGACCAAAATTTATATTTTTTAGAGCAGAGAGGAGTCAGTTCACCTGTCTCAGTGAATAGTAAGCTCGTATACTAAGTCCTTCCTCCTTTTTTAGCAATGTTGGTTGGGAACACGATGCCAGGTGAGGGAGTGTTGACTTAAACATATGTGCACACGCTGCTTATTTTGGGCCAAGCGCTGCTTTAAACACTTTAAAAATATAAACTCAGGTAATATTTATAAGAATCCTGTGAGGTAGAGACCACAGTGACTATCCCCATTTTACAGATGAGGAAGCTGAGGTCATCTTGGGAGTTTAAGTACCTCATACAAGGTCACACAGCGGACAGTAGAATTAGGTCTCAAACCCCTCTAGAGTGCATGCTGCAAGGGTGAGCTGCTCTGACAAGCACCACACTGGTACCTACCAAGACCAAAAGGATGCTCTGTAGAAGCCCAGAGAAATTCAGAAAGAAGGAAGTGAGATTTGGAAAGCCAGGAAAATGGGAAGAATTTTTAAAATGATGGAGTATGATCTTTAGAGCATTTAGATGATAAGGATCATTGGGATTCAACCAATGAGAGAGTAAGTAAGACCAGAATTGAAATGGTGCCAGCAGCCCATCCTTCTTTTCAAAGGACAGAATCCCAGAGAGCAAGAGAGAAAATTAAGTGTTGCTAATGCAGTGCCCTCGGCTGTCCCGGATCTGTCTCTTATCTCAACAGTGTTTGGACGGAGCAGACACAGGGACGCCCCTTCTTCCAGCCTCTGACCCTCTCCAACCTCTTTTCCAGTCACCACCTTCAGAACCACCTCAGCCATCCTCAGCCTCCAAGACCAGCCTACACTGCATTTCTACCTTACCTCCTTATTGCTGAACAACCATGAGCTCCCAAACCCATCAGAACTATTCCACCGAGGGAGAGGCTGCCGTCAACCGCCCGGCCTGCATCTGCAGGCGCCCACCTACCTCCCTCTGGGCTGCTTTTTCTCCAGGGCACGGGCCACTTCTTCTTCTATGAGTTGGAGGAGAAGAAACGCGAGGGCGCTGAGCGGCTCTTAAAGTTGCAAAACCAGTGCGTTCTCTCCAGAACGAGCTGAAACCTCCCCAAGACGAGTGGGTAAAACTGAGGACACCATGGAAGCCGCCCTGGCCTTGGAAAGGAACCTGACCAGGCCCTTTGGGAGCTGCAGGCCCTGGTTCTACCTGCACAGCCCCTCAGCTCATGACTTATTTCCGGAGAACCACTTCCGGGGCGAGGAGGTGAAATTCGTCAAGAAGATAGGCGACACCTGGCTCACCTCCACAGCTGGCGGGCTCTGAGGCTACGCTGGGGGAGGCACTCTCAAGCATGTCTAGGACAGTGGGCGGCAAACTCATTAGTCAACAGAGCTAAATATCAACCATACAATAATTGAAATTCTTTTGAGAGCCAAATTTTTTAAACTTAAACTTCTTCTAATGCCACTTCTTCACAATAGACTCGCCCAGGCCGTAGTATTTTGTGGAAGAGCCACACTCAAGAGGCCAAAGAGCCACATATGGCTCACCAGTTTGCTGACCACGGGCCTAGGAGCCTTTGGGGCCCAGAGACCTTTGAGGGGCCCTCCTCTGCATTCCTCTAGTGTCTGGCTTTTGCCTGAGCCTCTCCCGGAAACTGCTAGGCAACCTTTTACCACCCTGGGGACCTCTCCCACGCATTGGACCAAATGAAACAATAAAACTTTTTGCAGGAGAAAAAAAAAAAAGTGTTCCTGAGTTAAACTATGCTATTAGTCATTCGGTTTGCACTGAGGGAATTATTCAGTGTAATTTTCACTGCCTGAAATTTTTTTAGTTTTTGCTTCATACCCCACTTTTAAAAACATCCCCCTGCAAGAGAGCAATCTGGTCACAGGCAGGAAGGCACAACTGTTGTTACCTACAGTAAATAGTTGAAGAAAGTGCCAGACACTTGAAACATATGAGGTGGCTCAGCTGAGGTGAGGAAGAGGAGAAGGAAGGGGGAATAATCAAAAGATAGCACATGTGGTCTCTCTGATAATCTGTTGAGATGTAGAGATAAAAATACAAGTAATCATACCAGGGTGGTTGAGTGGCAAGTGGGTCTTGTGAATATTGTACACATCTGCTCCATGTGCTTCAGGGCTTTAGAGAAAGGCAAGGTCTCAGGGCCAGGATGGCCAAAGAGGAACAGGACACGTAGGGGAACTGCAAAGAGAGCAGTTTGGCCAGAGGGGAGGATTCTAGCTGGGGGTGTTAGGGGAAAGGGTCAAAGGAGAGAGAATCTCTGGACTTTTCTTGAACAAAATTAGAGATCTGAATGCTATGAAACAAATGAGCAATGAATGAAATAATATAACTTTACGGGAGAAATTATTCCCACATGTTCATAAGTACATCTATAAGTTGCTGTAGTTTCTCCGTATTCATTGGATTTGTCTGTGCTGAGTGAGTCTGATATTCTGTACATGTTCTCTTTTACTCTCTCAGCCACAGTGCACACATCTAGTTTCAGTCCCATTTAAAAAAAATTTTAATTGATTTTAGAGTGGAAGGAAAAAGGAGAGATAGAAACATCAATGATGAGAGAAAATCATTGATTAACTGTTTCCTGCCTGCCTCCTACCAGGGATCGAGCCAGCAATCTGGACATGTGCCCTGACCAGGAATGGAACCCTGACCGGAATGAACCCTGACTTCCTGGTTCACACTCAACCCCTGAGCCATACCGGCCAGGCTGAGTCCCATATTTTGCTAAACCTTAGCATTCTGAATTGTTGTGACTTTGCATTAATTCTTAAGTTGAAAACTCAAGATCTTCTGAGATATAGCAGCTCTCTGTCTCTACTTTTTCAGGCTCATTCTGTCTACAGACAGGTATGTTTCTGCTTTGTAACATGGTTTCTGGATTCAGCTATGAAATGTGGCTATTGAAGGAATTTTAAAGCACCTTGGGCAGAAGGAATCCAAACTGAAACAGATCCCCCATTTATAAGGTACTAGAGGCCTGGTGCACGAAATTCTTGCACGGGGTGTGGGTGGGGGAGGGTGTCTCTCAGCCCAGCCTGCACCCTCTCCAGTCTGGGCCTAAATGGGCAGTTGGACATCCCTCTCACAATCCAGGACTACTGGCTCCCAACTGCTCACTTGCCTGCCTTCCTGATTGCCCTAACTGCTTCTGCCTTCCAGCCTGATCACCCCCTAACCACTCCCCTGCCATCCTGATTAATGCCTAACTGCTTTGCTGCCAGCCTGTTTGCCCTTAACTGCCCTCCCCTGCAGGCCTGTATTGCCCCTAACTTCCCTTCCTTGCAGGCCCAGTCATTCCCAACTTTCCTCTTCTTCCAGCCTGGTCATCCCTAACTGCCCTTCTTTGGAGGCTTGATTGCCCCCAACTGCTCTCCCTTGCAGGTCTGGTCCTTCCCAATTGCCCTCCCCTGCTGGCCATCTTGTGGTGGCCATCTTGTGTCCCCATGGGGGCAAGATCTTTTGACCACATGGGGGCAGCCATCTTGTGTGTTGGAGTGATGGTCAATCTGCCTATTACTCTTTTATTAGATAGGATAGAGGCCTGGTGCATGGGTGGGGGCCAGCTGGTTTGTCCTGAATGATGTTCCAGATCAGGTTGGGGGTTCCCTTGGTGTGTGGGGTGGCCTGGGCAAGGGACCTGTGGTGGTTTGCAGGCCAGTCACATCCCCCAGCGACCCAAGCGGAGGCCCTGGTATCTGAGATTTATTTATCTTCTACAATTGAAACTTTGTAGCCTGGAGGGGAGCTCTGGGCTGGCCAGGGTGTGTGAAAAGCTTGGCTTCCTCCATCACAGGGGAAACCCAAGCCTCCCTCCTGCTCTCTCCTTAGCCACGGCCATCTTGGTTGGGTTAAACCACATATTCGCTCCTGATTGGGTGGTGGGTGTAGTCAGTGGGCGTGGTTTGTGCTGTGGTGGTGTGATGTTAATTTGCATATTGCTTTTTTTATTAGATAGGATTATACCATTTCTGTTCTTAAATGACAAAATTAAACTTCTCCTCTACCAAATCATCCCCCCCTCCACCATATACACACAAACTCATCCATCACCCCACCCCCAACTTTGAACATAACTGTTAATAACCACTTGCCCCATAAGATATTCAAAACCCTTTATTCCCTTCTTTTATTATCTCTCTTAAAGATGCTGTATTATCTTCCTAACCATGGAGAGAGAAATCAGATATAGTCAGAACCAGGGTTTTGTATCTATCAGAGAACTATATCTGTGTAGCTGCTACAGGTCTAGGAAGTGGTGAAAAGCTCCATTTGGAGCAATTTTCCAGATCCAACCAAGTAAACTATTTTCACTAGAGCTAGAATATTTTGTCTAAAATGTAGTAAACCCTCTAGAATGTCAGCCACAACTTTAAAAACACATTGCAAAACTCACTTTTTGCCAAGCCTTGTTTACTCTTTCTTAGGGACACATTAATTTTTTTTAAATGAACAACTGTTACACTTTTAAGCTACTTACTAAAACTGGCAATTATCTGAGACTGCCAATAGATAAATAAAACGTTTCAAATTCTCTCACTTTTTTTATAAAAAAAAACACCTATTATAGTTGGAAATGATAATATTGGGCATCAAAGCATTAGGCTTTTCTTTCCTGTGTACATTGTTGAGTTTTTATTGTGACATTATGTTTTTGAGCTTGAACAATTAGTGATTAAAAGAGAAGTTTTTCTTTCTAAAGAAAGGACAGAAGGAATAAAATGATTATTAAGAATAAACCATGTGACCAGCACTGTTAGGTCCTTCCAGATATTTATGACATAATCACTGGCTACAATATTGGTACAATATAATGCTTCTATTAAATTAAATGCTATTACATTCAAAAGAAGAGAAGTCTATTGCTTAAAACAAACAAAAGGTGATTTCTCTTATCTTGCTTCTACTTTACCCCACCTTCAAATCCGAAGTATTTGGATGCTATTTATAGAATTATTCTTCTCTATGATTGATATTGGAGAAGGTTCATGTTTTGCAAACTACAAATAGAAATGCAATATTTGAATGGTAAAGATGATAGGGGCAGTATTTGAACAATAACGTTTTATATGCAATTAGTCCTTTCAACTTTACAAATTCCTTCATATATTTTATTTCATTTAGTCATTATTAAAACCCTGAGAAGCCACTCTGATTATTATTTCATCTTACAGATGAGACTCAGTTGGGAAATGATTAAAGTAGGGTTCAAACTATTAAGTGAGGGAATCGGGCTTCAATGCCAAGATCTAACTTCACATGCAAACACCTTAATCTGAGTAATTAGCTGATTCATTTGCAGGTATGAAACTAGGATCTGAGCAAGAGCCGTCTGTTGGACACTTCTGTCCCTCTCATTCCCATACTTAATCACCAAGTCCTGCCTGCTGCTGCCTCCTCAGTATGTCTCAAAATTCATGTCTTCCCCATTCGCTTGCCACTCGCCATCTCTCAGCCTGTTATAACCTTCTGAGCAGCCTTTCCCAGCCTCTATGGGTCACTCAAATGGCTCTTTCTCACAACTAACAAGGTATCTAAAATGTAAATCTGATCCCAAAATCCTATAATGGCTGCCCATAATATAAATCTACCGAAAATAAACAAACTGCTGACATTCACAGCCCTCCAGGGTCCCTGTGTATCTCACCAACTTCATCCCCATTTGTCCCTCTTATCCCTCTCTGTGCCCATTCACTGTCCCTCTGCCTGCGTCCTCCTTCCATTCACCTTTGTTGACTTGTCTTTTGAAATTCAGCTCAAGTGTCATCTCCCCAAGATACCTTCTATGACTTCCCCCCAGCCTGCCTCAGGGACCTTCCAATGTGCTCCCACAATACCCTGTCATTACCATTTCACTTATCACCTACTTTTTTATTAAATTTATTGGGGTGACATGGGTTAATAAGATTATATAGATTTCAAATCTATGATACATCATCTGTATATTATACAGTGTGCCCACCACCCAAAGTCAAATCATCTTCTGTCACCATAAATTTGACCCCCTTTACTACCCCACCTGCCTTTCCTCTGATAAACATCTTACTGTTGTCTGTGTCAATAGAAAAGATGAAATACTGCTATTTTTGACAACATGGATGGATCATGAGAATAACATACTAAGCGAAGTGAGTCAGACAGAAAAAGTTAAGAACCACATGAGTAGAATCATATTGATAGGAAAGTGAAAGCAACAAATAAACAAATAAAAAAAAGAACTTAGCATCTACTTTTATAAAAAAAAATTTTTGTTTTGTTAGCAATATCCTATAGAAATAGATCTCTCCAAGTTGTCTTTATTATTTTGACAGTGTTTCCTTTTTTAAATAGTCATTATTATTTTTAGAATATTAACAATTGCCCACAGAGTAAGAATCAAAAAGATAAGAGTTTCCATTCTTTAAAAAAAAAAAAAGTAGTGGAATTCTAATGGTAATTTTGAGAATTAAAATAAATTCCAGATTTCACAATTATTTTTTATAAAGAAGAAATATTTGCTTAGGGGAGATTTTTAAAAGACATTTTGAACTCTCTAGTAAAATATCTGAAAAGGCTGACATAGTTTTTTTATTTCTTTACCTTTTACTTACAATTAATTTTATTCTTTTTCAATTATTTTTATTGAAATTTAATTGATGTATACATTGTATAAGTTCAAAGTATAAACATGTTGATTTGAAACATTTATATATTGCAATATGATTACTACCATAGCATTAGCTAACACCTCTGTAACCTCACATAATTATAATTTCCTTTTTGTGGTGGGAACAATTAACATCTAGTCTCTTAGGAACATGAAAATCTGTTTTGTGTTTGTGTCATGTGCTAGACTTTAAGCTCCTTGAGGGCAAGGACAGTATCTTATTCACCCATGGTCTCCATCACTTCACACAGTACCTCCCACAAAAAACTCATGCTTCTTGGATAAGTTGGATACGTTAATCTTTTTAAAAATGGTTGCTTGGCTTCAGAATCCTGCACAAAGAGAGAAAATGAGAAGATGACATTTAAGCAAAGTGAATGGTGAATCAGCAGGTGGGGAGAACATGAGTTTCCAAAAGATGTTTCCAGAAACAGTCTGGAAAAGAGTGTTGACAAAAATCCTAAATGAAGATAGTGTACTGAAGTTGGCAGTCAGGGAGCAAAGTTATTTCCAAAGTACCACCAAGCACTGCCAACAAAACCACCCTATGCCCCAGACTTAGGAGTCTCAGCAAGAGTACACATTGTCCTGGGACATGGCAGTCTTGTTTCCAGATCACAAGTTAGACACCAGGACCAGGACAATGTAGACTTGAGGTTTTTAAAGCAGGAACTCATGCCTGGCCCATGTGGCTCAGTGGTTGAGCATCAGCCTAGGAACCAAAAGGTCATGGTTCTATTCCAACCAGGTTGCAGGCTCAATCCCCAGTAGGGGGTGTGGGGGGGGAGGGGGTGATTTTCTATCTCTTAATCCTTCTTTCTCTCTCTCTCTCTCTCTTTCTCTCTCTCTCTCTCTCTCCCCCCGCCCCCTCTCTCTTTCTCTCTCCTGTCTCTCTTTCAAAATCAATTAAAAAAAACATGTTTACAAAAATAAAGCAATAACTCATCAGGAATACTTTGAGTACCTATAAAACCATTTGTCATCCTTTGATTCTCCCTTGCTACTTCTGGTTGTTGTCCAACTTGCCCTTTTCTTTGGTGGACTTCCAAATGTTTTCTTCCTCCTCTGCCTTCCCATGTCTCCTTGCTATTGTCCCTCACTATGTTGTTTATGTAAAATCACCATTGACTTTAAAACACCCTGGAAAATTCTGCTGACTAGTACTGTACTCCTCTAATTGTGGAAAGAACATAGATCACCTAAGTCCATGCCTTAATGGGTCACGTTCCCTGTTTGTCCCTGCTATTTCGTCTGCCGGGAAGACCTTCACCTGGCCCAACCTTATCCATCTTTCAAGGTTCATCTCAAATGTCCAATGTTAAACTTCCCCCAATCCTAAAGACAGCAACAGAATGATCTGTTCTCTACTTTGTGCACCAAGGACACACGTATTTAGACACCTAGAATCGCTTTTGTAGCACTATTTGATATTTATTTGTTTACATTACTATTTCCCCCATTAAACTCTGAATTCCAGAGGGTAAGTATCAAATGTTACCCATCTTTGTATTCCTTGAACTTATCAATGCCTAGAATATTGCAGACATTTAAAAGATATTTGTTAAAATATCCTATAGTCTTATCCTAGAATCATTAAAGTCTCAAGTTCACACCAAAAGTTAACAAAACCTGTTCCCATCAAAAGTGGACATCATACAAGGAAAAATGTGAAAACTGGACAACGTGGGTATTAAACAATTAATTATGTGAAAAATATTTATTGGGTTTCTGCTATGGAGCCCACTGTACTCAGGGGCTATAGATACAGGGGGAGGGGGAAAAACAGACAAATTTGGTCCTATGATCTCAGTCTAACAGAGAGGCTATTCTAAAACAAATACTTGTGCAATTAACCATTATGCAATTTTAATATGCATATAAAAAGACAAGTAGAGGGTGCTTGAGACAGATACTAAAGAGACATAAATTAAACTAGAATAAATAAAAGGCTTCTTCCCTGAATTAGTGACACAGGCTGAGAGCAGAGGGAAGAGCAGCCATTAACTAGGTGAAGGGATGAGCATGGAGAAACTGAAGGAAACAGCATATTCAAAGTAAAGGTGCTTTAGAAGAACTACAGGGACCTTCCAGATGTACTCTTGCCTGGGAAACTAACCTGTATGGACTGCAAGATCATTGGGCTTCCATGCCCTCTGGCTTCCAGTTGGGTTTAGCGAAGGAGAGGCACTGGCAGGAGAGCAGAGAGTAAGAGGAGCATGAAATCAAAGCATTATGCTCTCAATTTCCACCCTGACAGGGGATGTCATTGGTTTTAGTCCTCTACCTACAGCCACAACTTCCATCCAGCAATCCTCTCCATGGAGCTATTCTGTCAGCTCTGTAATGGCTCTCTCCACTTGTCCTTCAGATCTAGCGATGGTAACAGCTCCTGGTACTATTACCCCCAGAGGACTGTACTATCCCTTGTTGTTTCTTTAAATCCTGCCCACACTCTTGTAAACAGCTTCTTTATTAACCATCCATCAAGTTACCCATTTTAATTTACGCTATTTTCCTGCCAGAATGCCAACAATTAGAAAGGACAAATAAGAGGCTAGCTCACACCAAGGATTTTTTAAACATAATACTAAGGGCTTTAGATTTTTCCCAACGTACCACAGAAGCCATTGAGGGGGCTTAAGCAGATGAGGTAGGGTGAGCATATTTGCATTTTAGAGAGTCACTCTAACAGCTGCTGTGCAGAGCACAGATGGGAAAAGGTGCAAGAGTAGAAGCAAGGAGGCCAGTTAGGAGGCAACTTTTGTCATGAAGATGGCAAATGATGGAATAATTGAGACTGGATACCAAGATTACAACAGAAAACTAGGAGGAACTAGGGAGCAACAAAAATCCAGCAAGGTTTAAAGTAATGCACATGATTGCATAGCCTCACTGATTAGAGACCAGACCCAGACTCCAAGACTACCCAAATTCTGGTTGCTGAACTCCCTTTTCCCCCCATATACCACATATGGGCCAGCTAAAGTGACCTGTTTACCAATTGCAATGTACTTTACACCTAGTATACTCTATCTAGAATTTTCTTGCTCTCAGCCAAAGCTTACCCATCCTCCAAGGCCCAGCTCAAAAGATAATAAGTAATCACATATAATAATTTCTGAGAACATAACTCTTTTCCAGGTACTATGTTACCAGCGTTAGCTCATGTAATTTACCTACCTATGAGGTAAGAGTATCATTCACTTCATTTTAGTGATGAGAAAACTGAGGCTCAGAGAAATTAATTGTCCACAATCACATCTTATTGGACTTGAACCCAGGCATGGATGACTCCAAAACCCCTGTGTTTGATCCAAATTTGCAATTTATCCTTTGATTGTCCATCTTGGATGCCTTATTGTATATGATTGATAAGGAGCATGTTAACCAATATTTCACATTTCACATTTTGTGAATTGTCTCCGGAAATTCCAAAAAGAAACTCATCTCCTGAGCTATTCAGAATTCACTTTCAGATGGTCTCATGCCACAGACCATGGATGGGTATGTGCTAAGTTAGTTTAAATTGCTACAACCAGAGATTCTGGTGAAACCTAAATGCTAAGTGAAAATTGAGTATGTTAGCGGATTTCTCCACAGTATCTGCTTGCATCAGCTGAATTAAATGAGACTCCCAAGAAATGAACTCCAAGAGTATCAATGATTGGAATCCAGGCACATGCAGGCATAGACAGTGGATGTTATGGTGAATGGGATGATGAGTGTAAATGAATAGTGCTATGGTGCAGAATTTGGCATCAAAAACTTAAAACTAGCCTGGTCAGAATGGCTGTGTTTGAGCATCAACCTATGACCCAGGAGGTTACAGTTCAATTCCCAGTCGGGCACATACCCAGGTTGTGGGCACAATCCCCACTATGGGGCATGTAGGAAGCAGCCAATCAGTGATTCTCTCTCATCACTGGTGTTTCTATCTCTCTCTCCCTCTCCTTTCTCTCGGAAATCAATAAAAATATATTCACAAAAGCAAACAAAAAAATCTTAAAACTAGATCTGGTTTCAGAACAAGTCACTAAAACTCACAGCAAAATGAAATCAATAATAATTTTTGTTTTGAGGGTGTAATCATTCATGTGAAAAAAGTTTTGCAAACTACAAATGTCCAATATTAAGTATTATTGTTATCTATATATGTAAAAAGCTAAGTGATCATCTGACCATCCAACCAACCACAGCTGTCACCAACTTGTGGTCCACAGACCACTGGTGATCTGTGAGGTCCGAAAGGTTGATGACCATTGGTCTAACCAACTGACCAGCTGGGACTTATGATGGCACTAGCAATTTAAAAATAAGTGTTGGTTCACACTGTGCAATACATATAAAGCTCTCACTGGGGCCAATCACACGCAACACCAGAATGTATCTGAAGGCCAACTATTGGCAGAACATACCTCTCAAGCTGAAAAAAAGCATCATCATCGACAGAATATGTCTGAAGACTAACTATTGGCACAAAAGATTGCGACCTAACATAATCAAAGCTGAAGTATTAACAGGATCTGTGGAAGGAGAGGTTGTTCTGATTCCAAGAATTGATTTGTCCCCATCTGGCATTGGCCTCACATTTAAATTAATTCAAAGACAGTTTCCTATGATGCTAGCATTTGCGATGACTATTAATAAATCACAAGGACAAATTCTAGACAGAGTAGGGATATTCCTACCTGAACCCGTTTGTGGACATGGTCAATTATATGTTGCTTTCTCTCAAGTTCAAAGAGCATGTGATGTTAAAGTTAAAATTGTAAATATTTCATGCCAAAGGAAATTAGTCAAGCACTCTGAAAGTATTTTTACTCTTAATGTGATATACAGGGAGATATTAGAATAAGTTTAATCAATTTATCAGTCATTGTTTTTATCAATGTTGTTTTTATATCATGCTTTTGCTGTTTTTATATCATGTATTAATTGTTTATTAATCAATTTATATATAATTTTATATACATTTTAATAATTTCTTTCATTTCTGACACTTCAATTATAGAGAAAGGACAAATAGCAATATTAAAATATTTTGTATTTTAATTTTATAATACTATATTATAAGTACTATTTTGAAATGTAATTTTTTGCAGTAACATATTACCGCATTTATCTTTCTTCTAATCAATTTCCTCTCAATGTGCATGAATCTGCTCACTGGGCCACTAGTTAGATTATAAGTCCCTACAGTAAGCTAAGACATACCTCAAGCTTATCTTCAATTTCTCAGTTTTTTGTGTTGAAGATTAAGAGAGGGTAGATATGAAGTGCCAGGATGGCAGAAACCTATTAAATATTTAATAAATCTTGGTAAATGGTTTATTCTTTCATACACAGGAGATGTTATATAAGTATATATGCAATCATATATGCATATATTTTTTTATAATAACAGTCTTTTATTTGTACAATGTTTGCCATTTACATGGTACTCTATATAATTTTTTAACTAAATCTTTATTATTCAGATTATTACATTTGTTTCTCTTTTTTCCCCTCCATAGCTGTTTTTCTCTTGCTGCTTTTAATATTCTCTCTTTGTCTTTTGCTCTTGGTATTTTAATGATGATGTGTCTTGGTGTAGTCCTCTTTGGATTCCTTTTATATGGGGTTCTGTGTGCTTCCTGGACTTGTAAGTCTATTTCTTTTACCAGATGTGGGAAGTTTTCAGTCATTATTTCTTTAAATAGGTTTTCAGTATCTTGCTCTCTCTCTTCCTCTGGCACTCCCACAATTCTGATGTTGGTACACTTGAAGCTGTCCCAGAGGCTCCTTACATTATCTTCACATTTTTGGATTCTTTTCTCTTCTTGCTTTTCCAGTTGAGTGTTTTCTGATTCTTTATACAGTGGTACATTGAGATGTGAGTGCCCTAACATACAAGATTTTTGAGATACAAGCCTTCGAGTGAGCGATTTTTTGCTTTGAAATACAAGCAACATTTGAGATAAGAGTAATCTCGCGGATCGGCCGGCTGCACATGACCCACCAGTTTACCGCAACTCAAGTGTCTCATAGTTTCCCATGCCTCAAGGTTACAGAATGAATTAAACTCATATCTTGAGGTATCACTGTATTTCAAATTTTTGACTTGATTCTTGGCTTCCTCCAATCTGCTGTTAGGTCTCTGTATAATATTTTTTATTTCAGTCAGTGTATGTTTAATTTCTAAGTTGGTCCATTTCCATCTCCAGTTGGTTCTTTTTCATCTCCTCTTGGGTCTCGCTAACTTTATCCAACTTTTCTAGGATATTCTTGAAAAACCTTATAAGCATGGTTTTGAACTCTATATCCAGTCATTTGTTTTCCTCCATCTCTTTTGTTTGTGGTCCCTTCCCTTGTCTCAGCATTTTCACTATGCCAGGAGAACTTCTGTGTTGGATTCAGCCTTATGATACCAGACTTGCAAAACTGCAGAATCCTCTCTGTTGAGCTTGGGATGGGTGGAGTCTCAGGGCTTAAAGGACCGCCTTGCCTTCCAGTCGGCCCCACCCTCCACGGCCCCCGAGTCTCACATGACTGGGTAATCACTGGATCAGTCCCTGTGCACGCGCACACGTGCGCTCTCTCTCTAGACTGCTGTCCCTCCGGCTCCCCTGCACTCAGAGACCACAGGAGTCTGGGTCCCCAGGGTTTCGCCCAAAACCAGGGTTCAGTGAAGATAGAAGTGACGCAGCTGGGAGGGTCTGTCTCCCACCCACTCGTGAAAGCCAGTGGCACAATCAGCAGTCGGTCCTCTGTGCGCAGTGCCGTGTGCTTCACCAGATTTCTGATCTTTTGCAACTCCCCTAAATTTCCGTGCACTTCTCCCTTTTCACAGTCCAAACTCCCCCCAGTATGAGTTTCGGCTGGACCTGGGGTTTAGTGTCATAGGATAAGGGGTTCAATGCCATTGGGAGTCTCCCGTCCCCCTTTCGCCAGAGAAAGCCAGCCAAGTACTCGGGCACCCACTCTCTCCACCCGCACGTCTCCACACCTCAGCTTTTTGCAGCTCCTCTGGGTTTCTGTGAGCCCCTCTCTTTCCCTCTAGTTGTAGAAGTTCCACTCAGCCAGCTTTCCTGTGGTTCTGGATGATGTCCGTTTTGTCTTTTAGTTGTAGTTTTGAAATTGTTGTGCGAGGCAGCAGTATAGGTGTTTACCTATGCCGCCATCTTGGATTCTCCCCATATATGCATATATAATCACATATATGGAAGAAAATATATAAAAATGTAAAGAGATTTTTCCTAGTTATCCCCCAATCACTATTCTAGATGCTGGAGATAAAATGAAGAACTGAACAAAATACTACCCTCAATTTTTTGTTTTTTACTTCCTTTCAACTCTCTCTCATATACAAGAATCACTTTTTTATCATAAAGAAAAATCAAACTATAAAGACAATAAAAAGAAAGAGGTTGCCAAACATGGGGGAGGAAGGTGAGGGATGAATAATTGGAGCACAAGGGATTTTGAGGGCAGTGAATTACATTATCATTTGCCAAAACTTACAGAAGGTACAACACAATGAGTGAACCATAATGTAAATGATGGATTTTAGATATTAATAATGTAGCTTCATTGTTTCATCTATTGTAATAAATGTAACATATCGATGCAAGATGTTAACAATAGAGAAAACTGAGGAGGTGTATATGGGAACTGTATTTTCTGCACAATATTTCTGTAAAATTGTGCAGAAAATACAGAACTGCTCTGAAAAGTCTTTTTTCAACTAAAAAAAAAAAGGAAAGGAAAGAAAAAGAAAGATCCCTGAAAGCTCTGGTTTGCTTAGGTGAACACTTCCCAAATACTAAATTGCAATTGCATTACTCTTCCTGGCAGGAAACAACTTGGGGCCTTTCTCCTTACTAGCAAGAAGTCATTAGCATTCATTTTTCATTTTCCACAAGTCTATTGCACAGTAACAATAAAATGTCTGGTTAGGTATAGAAAAATTGCCTTGTTACCTACTTTATTATTATGTGTGCTTTTATATTTGTTGGTTATAAGCAATTAGTGGTTGCTTAGCAACAAAGTTTGAGGCTGTTTTTCTGGTAGAAATGAGTTCTCTAAAGCAAAGCACCCCAATGTCTTCAATGCTGAGTTTCCAAAGCCACCCCAGCATACAAGGTTATGGAATTGTTGGAGTGAGTGACATTCTCATCTGGTTCCGTTCTTTTCTTATTCATTCATTCAACAAATATTTAAAGATGATTTACTATGTGCCAGTCACCATGCTAGTAGCTTCTGGAGTTAGAGTGGAGAATAAGGTGGACAATGCCCCATCCTCAAGGTATCTTCATTCTAGTGGGGCAGGAGGAAGATAAACAATTAAGTACAATTTTTCAATTATGATAATCAGGCAAAGATGAGTGGCATGAAGAAAAATTAAGTAGGATAAATAGATATAAAGAGTTTTGAGCCTTAACCAGTTTGACTTAGTGGATAGAGCATCGGCCTGCAGACTGAAGGGTCCCAGGTTCAATTCTGTTCAAGGGTATGTATCTTGGTTGCAGGCACATCCCCAGTAGGGGGCGTGCAGGAGGCAGCTGATCAATGTTTCTCTCTTACCAATGTTTCGAACTCTATCCCTCTCCCTTTTTCTCTGTAAAAAAATCAATAAAATATATTTTTTTTAAGGAAGATTTTTGAAGAGTTTCTCTTTGTTAGTTTTATGAGTGAAGGTCTCTCTGAGAAGGTGATGGTTGAAGAGAGGCAAATGAAATGAGGCAGGGGAAGAGCATGCCATAGAGAGGAAACTGCAAGTGCAAAGACCTTGGTACAGTAACATGCTTGGCATTTTCAAACTCAGTAAGGAAATCAGTGTGGCTAGCAATGAGTGCATTAGGGAGTTAACAGAAGAGGGTGGGCCCTGAGCAGTTTGGCTCAATGAATAGAACATCAGCCTGAGAACTGATTCCGGTCCAGGGCATGTACCTTGGTTGCAGGCACATCCCCAGTAAGGGGTGTGCAGGAGGCAGCTAATTGATGTTTCTCTCTCTCTCTCTTTGATGTTTCGAACTCTCTCTCCCTCTCCCTTCCTTTCTGTAAAAAATCAATAAAATATATTTTTAAAAAAAGAAAAAGAAGAAGAAGGTGGGAAATGAACTCAAAGAGATGGAAAGTCATTGGGGAATTCTGAGCAAAAGTTTTTCAAAGGTGATATTATGTCTGTCACATGGAGAATGCTCTGTAGGGGGCGGGCAGAGGGATATGAAGGAGTCAGACATTACTGCAGTGTCTGGAAGAGAGACCATGGACTGAGTGAACCAGTCTAATAGAGAACCAGGAATCCAAGTTTGAATGCATATTTGATATCAGATAAAGCCTATTATTTATCTCCCAAATTAGATGAGACCAACCCAAATTGGGAAGCAAAAACCAATTGATTAATTAAAAGCAAATTTTAGTAGTGATTTCTGCAAAACTGAGCTTCAAGGAAACGCTGACTTTCTAAGCAATATTCTCTCTGCCTATATTACCTAAATTTATTTCCACTTTACCTTCAGAGTCAATTTCTCACATTCACAGAACATATACTAATATTTCACAAAAGAGCTTATATGCAGAATACATGAAGAACTACTGAATTTCATTAATAAAAAGACAAACAACCAACTTTTTAATTGTGCATAACATTTTGAATGAACACTTCAGAAAGATAAATGAATGGCCACTGAGTACATTAAAAAGTGCTCAACATTAAGCCCTAGCTGGTTTGGCTCAGTGGATAGAATGTCAGCCTATGACTGAAGGGTCCCGGGTTTAATTCCAGCCAAACACATGCCTGGGTTGTGTGCTTGATCCCTAGTAGAGGGCATGCAGGAGGCAGCCAATCAATAATTCTCTCTCATCATTAATGTTTCTCTCTCTCTCTCTCTCTCTCTCTCTCTCTCTCTCTCTCTCTTTCTCTAAAATCAATATATATATTTAAAAGTGTTCAATACTAAGTCTGCAGGGAAATGCAAAGTAAACCCACAATGAGATACTACAACATACCCCTTAGAATGACTAAAATTAAAAGACCAACAATGCTAAAGGTTGGTGACAATACAGAGCAACTGGAACTCTTATATCATATTGATAGAAATGTTAAATGGCACAATCATTTTGCGGAAAAGTCTGGCAATTTTTTTTAGCTCAATATAACCTCTACCTTATTACCCAGCAAGTCTACTCCTAAATATCTATCCAAGACAAATGAAAGCCTTTGTCCACAAAAAGAATATATGTAGTAGCTTTATTCAAAACTAGAAGCCTGATGCATGAAATTCATGCAAAGGACTCAGCCTCACAGCCCCAGCTTCATCCAAAAGGTTATACAGAAGGATGTCTGAAAGGTTATCTGGTCCAATTAGCATATTATGCTTTTATTATTATAGATATCCTCAAACTGAAAAAAGACAAGGTGTCCTTGACTGGAATCAAACCCAGGATTCTTCAATCTGCAGGCAGATACTCCATCCACTGAGTCAAACCAGCTATTCCCATTTTAAAGAGAGTGGGCTCTTCTCTATTCAAAGATAAACATTGTTAACATTTTGATATTGATTAGTCTAAGTTTTTTTTCTATACATAATATAAAATTTTTTTCAGCTTAAAGTAATAGGATTATTATATACATTTCCCACATGCCTTTTGTACTAATTAATATGTGGTAAGCATCATTTCTTTTTATTAAATACTAGAGGCCCAGTGCATGAAATTCATGCACAGGAGGGGAGGGTGTCCCTCAGCCTGCCTGCCCCCTGTTGCAATCTAGGACCCCTCAGGTAGAGTCCCTAGACCTGCCAGCAATCAGAGCCTATTGGGGCTTTCCTCCCCCCAGCTGCTGGCAGCTGGCCCCGCCCCCACTGCTGCCACTGCCTGCTAACTGTGTGGCTCCGACTCCCCTCCCCACCACCGTTCATATTCCTCCACCAGTGACAGGTGTGGGGTGTGATCACTTGGCTGGCCTGGGCCACGCTCTGAGGGGCGATTGTGGTGGGGCTCCCTGACCAATCACATCATGCCCACCTTGGCTGACCTGGCACCAGTGCGTGTCATAGCATGGTCATCTGGAAGGTTGTCTGGACAGTCATCCTGCTGTTCGGTCATTCGGTCAATTTGCATATTACACTTTTATTATTATAGATTTTTCCAAAATATCATTTTTAATAACAGAACTACTTAAGGCTCTATTGCCACCCCCACCCATTCCCAACTACATTAGATTTTATCTTTTGTTTGAAACCTTTGCTAATTCAGGGGATGAAAATATAAGTCTTTTAAAATATTTTTATTATAGTGAGATTTAACGTTTTCATTTTAATTGATTCTTTGTCTATTATTTTTTCTTTTATCTTTTCTATTGAAGTACTTTTATTGATTTATAAAAGATTTTTATGTATTAGATTTATTAAGTTTTTGTCATATTTTACAAACACACATACAAAAATATATTTGTTCCAGGTTTTTAATATTTTAAATAAAAATTTTTTAGCCACAAAAGTTTGATATAAATTTTTAGTTATCTATTTATTATTTGTTTCCTTACCATGCTGCTTGAAAAAGACCTGGAGAGACTGTGAGAGAGAAAGAAAATAATAAACTGATTCAAGTGGGAAAGCTTGAAGAAGAGAAGGAAGAAAAAGTATTAAGGTAACAGTATTAACTACTAATTCAGCAAATATTAAATCTCTTAGTTTCCTCTTTTGTTTACTGAAGATAATCCTTTCCCTAAGGGGTGTTGGAAGGACAAAATTTTAAAAAATAAAATAAAATAAAGCATCTTCCTTGAGAGAGAGAGTGGATCTATTAGGGGCAGAAGTAGAATATTGGGGACCAGCTATAATTATAAGAAATATTAATCATACTCTGTTAACCATGCTTGTTTTGTTCTGATTAAAGAAAGCAATTTCTGAGAGAGGTCCAAGATGGCAGCATAGGTAAACACCTACACTGCTGCCTCATACAACAATTTCAAAACTACAACTAGAAGACAGAACGGACATCATCTAGAACCCCAGGAAAGCTGGCTGACTGGAAATTCTACAACGAGAAGAAAAGAGAGGGGCTCACAGAGACCCAGAGGAGCTGTGAAAAGCTGAGGTACGGAGACAAGTGCGTGGAGAAAGCGGGTGGCCGAGTACCTGGCTGGCTTTCTCTGGTGGGAGGGAAACAAAGACTCTCAATAGCATTGAACCCCTTATCCTATGACACTAAACCCCAGGTCCAGCCAAAGCTCATACAGGGGCAGTTTGGATTGTGAAAAGGGAGAAGTGCACGGAAATTTAGGGGAGTTGCGAAACATCAGAAATCTGGTAACGCACACAACACTGCGCGCAGAGGACCGACTGCCAATTGTGCCACTGGCTTTTCATGGGTGGGAGACAGACCCTCCCAACTGCGCCACTTCTAACTCCACTAAACCCCAGTTTCAGGCAAAACCCTGGGGACCCAGACTCATATGGTCCTGGAGTGCAGGGGAGCCAGAGGAGCAGCAGTCTAGAGGTACTGCGAGAGAGTACGCACACACAGGAACCTCTCCAGTGATTACCCAGTCACGTGAGACTCAGGGGCTGTGGAGGGCGGGCCGACTGGAAGGCAAGGCAGTCCTTTAAGCCCTGAGACTCCATCCATCCCAAGCTCAACAGAGAGGCTTTTGCAGTTTTGCAAGTCTGGTATCATAAGGCTGAATCCAACACAGAAGTTCTCCCAGCATAGTGAAAATGCCGAGACAAGGGAAGAGATCACAAACAAAAGAGATGGAGGAAAACAAATGACTGGATATAGAGTTCAAAACCATGCTTATAAGGTTTTTCAAGAATATCCTAGAAAAGTTGGATAAAGTTAGCAAGACCCAAGAGGAGATGAAAAAGAACAAACTAGAGATGGAAAAGGTCCAACTAGAGATGGAAAAGGACCAAATAGAAATTAAACATACACTGAAATAAAAAATATTATATAGAGGCCTAATAGCAGACTAGAGGAAGGCAAGAATCAAGTCAAAAATTTGAAATATAAAGAATCAGAAAACACTCAACTGGAAAAGCAAGAAGAGAAAAGAATCCAAAAATGTGAAGATAACGTAAGGAACCTCTGGGTCAGCTCCAAGCATACCAACATCAGAATTGTGGGGGTGCCAGAAGAAGAGAGAGAGCAAGATACTGAAAATCTATTTAAAGAAATAATGACTGAAAACTTCCCACATCTGGTAAAAGAAATAGACTTACAAGTCCAGGAAGCACACAGAACCCCATATAAAAGGAATCCAAAGAGGACTACACCAAGACACATCATCATTAAAATACCAAGAGCAAAAGACAAAGAGAGAATATTAAAAGCAGCAAGAGAAAATCAGTTCATTACCTACAAGCAAGCACCCATACCATTGTCAGCTGATTTCTCAACAGAAACGATGCAGGCCATACAGGAGTGGCAAGAAATATTCAACGTGACAAATAGCAAGAACCTACAACCAAGAATATTCTATCCAGCAAAGGTATCATTCAGAATTGAAGGGCAGATAAAGAGCTTCACAGAGAAGAAAAAGCTAAAGGAGTTCATCAACTCCAAACAATATTATATAAAATGCTGAAAGGTACTCTTTTAGAAGAGGAAGAAGAAAAAGGTAAAAGATAAAAAAATTATGAACAACAAATACGTATCTATCAACAAGTGAATCTAAAAATTAAGTGAATTAAAAATTTGATCAACAGGATAAACTGGTGAATATAATAAAATCAGGAGCACAGAAAGGAAATGGACTGATAATTCTCAGGGGAAAGGGGTGAGGGGTGTACAGGGAGAGACTGAACAAAAATCATACACCTATGGATGAGGTCAATAGGAGGGAGGTAAGGGTAGAGGGAAGGGTGGGAGCTGGGTGGAAGGGAGCTATGGAGGGTAAAAAAGAGAAACAAATGTAATAATCTGAATAATAAAGATTTAATTTTAAAAAATAAATAAATAAATAAATAATAAAGAAAGCACTTTCTAAACTGACTGAAAGTTGCGGAACGTGGGAGTTTACCTGGAAATGTGGCCAATCCTCCACATCCCGGAGCTGCCTCTTTTCATGGGAAGATTAACAACCTTGTTGCAGAAACCAGAGGTGCCAGCTCTTTGCAAACCCCAGCCTTTTGCATACCTGCAGCCCTTTGCAAACCCCTAGCCTGCATTGCTTGTTAGCTGCCCATTTTGCGTATCCGGTTTTAATCACTTTTGCCTACTTCCCCATTTAATCTTCTTCCTTCTACCCAATATGAGCAGTTGGCTTATGGTGGGGGTGCCTAGCAGAATTTTATGGATGAGCTGTGCTCTCCCATACAGACACATTTTTGGAATAAACGCCCATGTATGATTCGAACCTGTCTCTGGTGAATTGGCTTAAGTAGTGACAGGCAGCCCAGACCCATTGATTGTCTAGTTTCAGGGCCTCTATAAGTTATAACAATTACTAAAAGGAAAGATGTCCTAAACCAGTGCTTCTCAAGTATTAATATATCTGTGAATCATGGGACATCTTGATGTATGTCTCAGTACAGCTGCAGCAGAGTCTGAGTTTCTGTATTTCAGACAGGCTCCCAGATGACACTAATGTGAGTTTGAAGGTTCTAGCATCTTTGGACAATGAAAATCTCTGACACGGAACACTTAAGGACCAAGTTAACAACTGATGTTTATTTTCAAAGGAATTGTGACTCAGAACTACACAGAATTTGCAAGATGGAAGAGATGGCTATTTCTTGGAGAATGAAACTTGAATCTAAAGTTAACTAGGTCAATATTTCATCAGATGAAATGTAATTACAGTCACTATTGCTACGCAGAGAAGCCAAACCTCAGATGGACAGATAATTATGCATAAAGAATAAAGTAAAATATCTAGTGGCCAAGACCTCTCATGACCTCCTTCCCAAAAACCCATGCAAAACATCCCTCAAAAAAAATCCTTTATGAAAAAATTGAGGCCTTGAGCAGTGTTCAGCTTGTGTCCTTCTCCACCAATCAGAAGCATCACTTGGAGCATTTACTCCCATCCCTAGAGCTTCAGAGAGTTCATGGATGGGGATGGGAGAAGCCCAAGCTTCTGTATTTCTAACAGAAATGATTTGGGAAACCCTGCCTTACTGGGTTCATCTCCTTTCTTTTCAGTTTAGAAATTATAGCAGAGAGGAGTTAGCTCACCTAGTGGACAGAGGTTCTATTGTAAAAACAACAACAACAAAAAAAAAACCTGGTGACCTTTAATAGCTGTGTAACCTTAAGCGAGTTACTCATCCTCCTTGAGTCTGAGTTTTTTCCTCATCTGTAAAACAAGAATAATAAAAGCATTCACATAAGGTCCTTAGGGAGCCCTGATAAAGGGATGGATTTGACAGCCACTTGTAGACTGAATACAAATGTGATGCCTATAAATGCATCTGTTATGTCAAATCTTCACTGAACAAAGCCATTGACATGTCCCTGGGGGTTTCATAGTATGAGATTGTATCCATTCAGCAAGAGAGAATTGGTAAACTAAAATCAAGTTGACATAAAACCTAGCTGTTATCCTAAGGTTGCCTTCTCTTATTTGAGAAACCTGGGGAAAGAGAGACAATCTTATAATCTGCTATCTTACCAATACACATGATAATGACAGCTCCTTACTCCCCTCTCAAAGTGACGGAGATGCTTTGTCAATGATAAAAGTTGAAGGTGTCTTGTAAACTACAAAATTCATACACATTCGTTGTGCCTATCACTGCAAGAGCTGAAAAGGATGAGGCATCAGTTTTCAGTAATATCTCACCCTAATCCCACCTAATCCCTGCCCCAAAGAACAAGAAGACTTTCCATCACAGTTCCAAAAACACAAGAGTATTCAGAGTTTCTGGCATGAAGGTCAGTGCCCTGG
>JAAGEH010000426.1:1482833-1547315 GCA_011751065.1 Lasiurus cinereus | reverse complement strand
AACTAGAGATGGAAAAGGTCCAACTAGAGATGGAAAAGGACCAAATAGAAATTAAACATACACTGAAATAAAAAATATTATATAGAGGCCTAATAGCAGACTAGAGGAAGGCAAGAATCAAGTCAAAAATTTGAAATATAAAGAATCAGAAAACACTCAACTGGAAAAGCAAGAAGAGAAAAGAATCCAAAAATGTGAAGATAACGTAAGGAACCTCTGGGTCAGCTCCAAGCGTACCAACATCAGAATTGTGGGGGTGCCAGAGGAAGAGAGAGAGCAAGATACTGAAAATCTATTTAAAGAAATAATGACTGAAAACTTCCCACATCTGGTAAAAGAAATAGACTTACAAGTCCAGGAAGCACACAGAACCCCATATAAAAGGAATCCAAAGAGGACTACACCAAGACACATCATCATTAAAATACCAAGAGCAAAAGACAAAGAGAGAATATTAAAAGCAGCAAGAGAAAATCAGTTCATTACCTACAAGCAAGCACCCATACCATTGTCGGCTGATTTCTCAACAGAAACAATGCAGGCCATACAGGAGTGGCAAGAAATATTCAACGTGACAAATAGCAAGAACCTACAACCAAGAATATTCTATCCAGCAAAGCTATCATTCAGAATTGAAGGGCAGATAAAGAGCTTCACAGAGAAGAAAAAGCTAAAGGAGTTCATCAACTCCAAATAATATTATATAAAATGCTGAAAGGTACTCTTTTAGAAGAGGAAGAAGAAAAAGGTAAAAGATAAAAAAATTATGAACAACAAATACGTATCTATCAACAAGTGAATCTAAAAATTAAGTGAATTAAAAATTTGATCAACAGGATAAACTGGTGAATATAATAAAATCAGGAGCACAGAAAGGGAATGGACTGATAATTCTCAGGAGAAAGGGGTGAGGGGTGTACAGGGAGAGACTGGACAAAAATCATACACCTATGGATGAGGTCAATAGGAGGGAGGTAAGGGTAGAAGGAAGGGTGGGAGCTGGGTGGAGGGGAGCTATGGAGGGTAAAAAAGAGAAACAAATGTAATAATCTGAATAATAAAGATTTAATTTTAAAAAATAAATAAATAAATAAATAATAAAGAAAGCACTTTCTAAACTGACTGAAAGTTGCAGAACGTGGGAGTTTACCTGGAAATGTGGCCAATCCTCCACATCCCGGAGCTGCCTCTTTTCATGGGAAGATTAACAACCTTGTTGCAGAAACCAGAGGTGCCAGCTCTTTGCAAACCCCAGCCTTTTGCATACCTGCAGCCCTTTGCAAACCCCTAGCCTGCATTGCTTGTTAGCTGCCCATTTTGCGTATCCCGTTTTAATCACTTTTGCCTACTTCCCCATTTAATCTTCTTCCTTCTACCCAATATGAGCAGTTGGCTTATGGTGGGGGTGCCTAGCAGAATTTTATGGATGAGCTGTGCTCTCCCATACAGACACATTTTTGGAATAAACGCCCATATATGATTCGAACCTGTCTCTGGTGAATTGGCTTAAGTAGTGACAGGCAGCCCAGACCCATTGATTGTCTAGTTTCAGGGCCTCTATAAGTTATAACAATTACTAAAAGGAAAGATGTCCTAAACCAGTGCTTCTCAAGTATTAATATATCTGTGAATCATGGGACATCTTGATGTATGACTCAGTACAGCTGCAGCAGAGTCTGAGTTTCTGTATTTCAGACAGGCTCCCAGATGACACTAATGTGAGTTTGAAGGTTCTAGCATCTTTGGACAATGAAAATCTCT
Source organism: Lasiurus cinereus (assembly GCA_011751065.1). Classification (NCBI taxonomy): domain Eukaryota; kingdom Metazoa; phylum Chordata; class Mammalia; order Chiroptera; family Vespertilionidae; genus Lasiurus; species Lasiurus cinereus. The sequence continues at coordinate 1,545,554 of JAAGEH010000426.1, read as the reverse complement.
GACACGGAACACTTAAGGACCAAGTTAACAACTGATGTTTATTTTCAAAGGAATTGTGACTCAGAACTACACAGAATTTGCAAGATGGAAGAGATGGCTATTTCTTGGAGAATGAAACTTGAATCTAAAGTTAACTAGGTCAATATTTCATCAGATGAAATGTAATTACAGTCACTATTGCTACGCAGAGAAGCCAAACCTCAGATGGACAGATAATTATGCATAAAGAATAAAGTAAAATATCTAGTGGCCAAGACCTCTCATGACCTCCTTCCCAAAAACCCATGCAAAACATCCCTCAAAAAAAATCCTTTATGAAAAAATTGAGGCCCTCAAAAAATTGTGTCCTTCTCCACCAATCAGAAGCATCACTTGGAGCATTTACTCCCATCCCTAGAGCTTCAGAGAGTTCATGGATGGGGATGGGAGAAGCCCAAGCTTCTGTATTTCTAACAGAAATGATTTGGGAAACCCTGCCTTACTGGGTTCATCTCCTTTCTTTTCAGTTTAGAAATTACAGCAGAGAGGAGTTAGCTCACCTAGTGGACAGAGGTTCTATTGTAAAAACAACAACAACAACAACAAAAACTGGTGACCTTTAATAGCTGTGTAACCTCAAGCGAGTTACTCATCCTCCTTGAGTCTGAGTTTTTTCCTCATCTGTAAAACAAGAATAATAAAAGCATTCACATAAGGTCCTTAGGGAGCCCTGATAAAGGGATGGATTTGACAGCCACTTGTAGACTGAATACAAATGTGATGCCTATAAATGCATCTGTTATGTCAAATCTTCACTGAACAAAGCCATTGACATGTCCCTGGGGGTTTCATAGTATGAGATTGTATCCATTCAGCAAGAGAGAATTGGTAAACTAAAATCAAGTTGACATAAAACCTAGCTGTTATCCTAAGGTTGCCTTCTCTTATTTGAGAAACCTGGGGAAAGAGAGACAATCTTATAATCTGCTATCTTACCAATACACATGATAATGACAGCTCCTTACTCCCCTCTCAAAGTGACGGAGATGCTTTGTCAATGATAAAAGTTGAAGGTGTCTTGTAAACTACAAAATTCATACACATTCGTTGTGCCTATCACTGCAAGAGCTGAAAAGGGTGAGGCATCAGTTTTCAGTAATATCTCATCCTAATCCCACCTAATCCCTGCCCCAAAGAACAAGAAGACTTTCCATCACAGTTCCAAAAACACAAGAGTATTCAGAGTTTCTGGCATGAAGGTCAGTGCCCTGGGGTGGAGCTGAGCTGCTCAAGAAGCAAAGAACCACCTTCTTTGGATGACACTTCAGGTATTTATTGTACAAAAATCTGGATCTTAGGTTAGAGAATTCATCATTGAGAGGGAATGATCCCTCTCAATACTACTAGTAAATAGAATCTCCTTTCTAAGTGGACAGATTGGAAATAGTCTATAATTTTAAATTTTTTATCATCACCCAAGGATATGTTTTGAATTGGTTTTAGAAATGAAGGGAGAGAGAGAGAGAGAGAGAGAGAGAGAGAGAGAGAGAGAGAGAGAGAAACATTGATATGAGAAACATGGGAAAGAAATATCAATTGGCTGCCTCCAAATATGCCCCAATAAGGGATCGAACCCACAACCTAAGTATGTGCCCTGCCCTAGAATCAACCCCACAATCTTTTGGTATATGGGACGTTGCTCCAACTAACTGAGCCACTGGCCAAGGCTTAAATTTTAAAAACTAAACAGGTGAAAATGTTGGCCCATTGTCCACATGCCTGACATCTTTGCATGTTCCCAAGAGTTGGGTGATGGATGGTGCCACATGTTCCACTGCTGTGGGCTGAACCTGTCATTTTGCATCAGGTTTCGGGAGGAGAGTTGTAGAATCTGAGCCTTGGGGGAGCTGAGTTCAGATATCTGTAGAGTTGGGCATGGGTCTATTAAGGGATTAGGAGTGGGAAGGCTCACAATCATTAAAAGTGGAAATGAGAACAGCTGGGTGGGAAAATAACCCCATTAAGCGACGGGAATCAAGGTGGGGAGCAGACGGGAAGACCAGGCAACCAGCAGAGCTAGCAACTGGAGCTGCTACCTGCTATGAACGCTTCCTACAAATTCTAGAAAACCAAGGAGTGGGGGCTCAGCAGTGAGGTTAGGAAAAAGTAAGCTAAGGAAGAAGATTCATACTCCAAAGAACAGCCTACAACCCCTGGTATTTTTCTGATTTCTTTTTTTCAAAGTTCTCTTTTTCTTAACAATTTTACTCACTTAGAAACCAGCAAGAAATGTGATGTCACATTTCTTTACAACTTGAAGGCAACAATTTCTACATACTTTTCCTTTCATGGAGTATTACCTTAAACAGAATGAACCTTAAAAAAAACTACTGGGTATATCTTAGGGATATGAAGATTTCTCAAGAAGACTATCACTTTAAACTAGTGGTTCTCAAACTGTAGCTAACATAAGAATCATCTGGAAGGCTTGTTGAAACATCTAGTTCCAGACTGCATGCATCCCCAGTCTTTGATTCATTGGGTCTGGGGTGAGGCCTGAGAATTTGCATTTCTAACAAGCCCTCAGGTGATACTGATGCAGCTGGTCCACAGACTAACCTTGAGATCACTTCCCTAGATACTTAGGGATCTTTGACAGGAGGATAAATAAAAACCAGAGATTCTCAAGTGGCAAACACATTTTCTCAATCACTAGCATTCTAACTTTCTAAGTTAAAGTTCAGAAATGTCACTCCTCCCAAGCAAATCACTTGGGTTACTAGTTAATGCCTCACTGTGTGGAAATGGTCAAATAAACGCTCAGGGTAATCTGAAAAAGGAATTGAGGGGTGGCTCACTGGACTAAAACTATAGTGGAGGCCATGTGGATGCTCTTGAAATGGTGACATCAAGTTTTATCCCCCATGGGGAAAGATCTGTCAAGGCTAAAGAAAGGTATCCTAAGGGAAAGAGGTTGAACCACTAAAGCTAGATTCCCTAAAATTCAGAACCACCTCCCTTGGATGACACTGAAGGCATGGTACAAAAATCTTGCTCTCTAGCCCAGCCAGTGTGTCTCAGTGGTTGAATGTCAACTTATGAGCTAGGAGGTCATGGTTTACCAGTAATTCCCAGTCAGGACATATGCCCAGGGTGCAGGCTTAATCCCTAATAGGGTATGTGCAAGAGGCAGCCAATCAATGATTCTCTTTCACCATTGATGTTTTGATCTCCCCCTTTCTCTCTGAAATCAGTATAGCTGTAACAGTTGGAACAACAACATAGAAGTGGAGGTCACACAGTAGAACAAGAGCCCAATTCCTGGGGAGTTTGTGGAGCAGAGCCTATGTCCTGACTTTAAAGAGAGAAATTAACTTCTTCCAAGTCTAAGCCAATGTTGTTTTTCCAGTTGAACCTGGTGTAACTAATTCACATGCCCATTCATTCATCCCAGGCTTGTAAACATGTCACAGGTGGAGATCTTAGGGAAAGAGGAACTAACAGATACACTGTGCATTTTTAGCACAAAATAAAACAAATAATAGCTAATATTTAATGAGTGCTTACTTTAATGGCTCTTAACTCCTTATGCTCACCACATGTGTAAATAAGGAAACTTAAAAGAGGTTAAGTGACATGTCCAAGATCATATTGCTAGAAAACGGAAAAGATAGGGTTTGAACCCATGTCTGGATTGGCTCCATAAACCACGTTCTTTGCTAGATATATCCCCAGGGATGGAGACTGAGCCACACAGCAAGCAAGAGAGTGGGGCATAAGTCCAGTTTTACAAAATCAGCAGACACTCTGAATTCGCACTCTAATTCAAACTCTTATTCCAGCAAAATTCAATCATTTCATAAAAATGAGAGGGTCAGCTGTGTTCTAATCACTTTGTTAGGTATCCTAAAAGAAAGAGGTTGAACCACTTAAAGCTAGATTCCCTAAAACTCAACTCCCTTTTGCGGCTTTTTGAACCTGTCCAAGTGATCTATTATTTTTGTCTTTTTCTTTTTTTCACTCTGAGGACTTAAAATTAATTTATCTAGAATAAAACTGGCTTATTACATTTACATCATTTTAAGAATGATGGAGTTGAGATTGCTTTTGGAAGACAGAAAGTGAAAGGAGACTTATAAAAGAGCCATCTTGAGCTAGAAAGTTAGTAGAATTTTTTTTTTATCAATCTCAACTCTTTTCAGACTATGGAGAATGCAAAAGTCAAGGAGTACAACTCCACAGAGAAGTCAGAAGAAGAATATTTGACTCTCAAGTTCGAACCCACATCTGTGGAAACCGGAGAGGAGGAGCAGGCTTTGAGCAAGCCAGTCACATCAGTTTTATGAAGAACCTCAGCGAAGGGATCAAACAAGAACTGTAAAGGATAACAAAGCTTCCTGACCCCAGGAGAGCACAAGATGCCACTACAGCCTAAAACCTTGAAGAAGATACCAATTCCTCTATTGCCCTGTAAACTGTCACCTGTCAACCTGCTTCACCAAGACACCATGCAGACATCATGGTGCCATAACCTCAGCGCCAGAGGCCAGAAATAGCTGCACTTGCCAAATTCAAAAGAATGTTCCTCTCATAGACAAGAAGGCCAAGATCCAGACATGTAGTCCTGTTTGTTTATTTTCTCTTTAGCTTCCTTTGGGACAAGGCTCAGGATACGTCTGTCTATTCTGCCATCATTTTTTTCCTCCCCTTTACAAAATATTCGAAAATTGTTATTCTTTTCTTGTACCCTGCCTGCAATTTTCCAATATTCTGTGCCCCAAATGAGTTTGGAGGAAGAATATATTAATGGAAAGCTTCCAACGAGATTAGAATACACACACACACACACACACACACACACACACACACACAAAAGATCACCGATATGATTGTAAGTAAGCAATGGTGAAAAGGTTACAATCAGCTCACTGATAGCTGACCCCCAGCCCCTTCCACACTCTCCATGCTTTCTGCTACAAATCTCGAAGACTGGTGGGTTGTAGGTGGATCTCACAGACCCCAAAGGTGCCTGCTTTGGTTTGGGATAGATGGGTTGGGATATGGAGATTTTTATGTTTTAAAAATGAAAAATATCGCATTAATTACCAATAATTTTGCTTAATACAAGAAAAGGTCACTCATTCTACCAATGTAGACCCTTTTGAAATAGTAATGACCTCAATACCTTCTAAGTGGGAACATCTTCAGCCAAAGACTAAATAATTGAGGTAAAAAAAAACAATAGTTTGCTGGATATTCCTTTTTGGAATACAATTATCTTGGTTGTTACTGACTTCCAACTATAAGTGTAATAATGACTCCAAGGTGTTGAGTATTTTAAGCCAAAGAGAAAGTTGTTATCCTCTCTCTCTCTCCCTCCTTCACTTCCCCAAAACATATGATTCTTAAAATAAAAAACAGCATTTTCCAAGTGGTTTTTTTTTTTAGTAACCTCAGACTCCTATGGTTTGGCTCTGGGCTAAAACACAGGGGGCTTTGCCAGGACCATTTTCACTTGTAACTGTTTTGTATATATCTGTTGCTAAAAAATGCCAAGGCTGCTTCCAAATCACAAATATATAATATGTTGAATTTAAAATATGTAAGTAAAATTGTCAGCTATTATATTTAGGGGGATACATTCATCACAATCAAGTTACTGTTAGTTAATGTTTTGACTCAAAGTAGGATTAAGCCAAAAAGCATGATTTTTCTTTTGCATGATTCTTTTTTACATTTGTTGTCTACTTCCTAAATTTATAGCCCTGGTTGTCTTGAAAAAGACTTGATGTTTTCCATTTGTCTTGTGTTTTCATAGTAATTTCTAACATTGTTTTATTAGTAGTAGAGGATCCCCCATCCATCCACCACCGGCAGCAAAAATGTAAAAGTAATGCACTAGAAATGGTGACAGAGTTGCAGAGTTTGTAATCATCATAAGATAGACTGGTTTGGGCAATTATTCTTAATAAATATTGACACTAAAGAGAAAAATTATTGAGAAGAATACAGTGGTACCTCGAGATACGAGTGCCCTAACATACAAGATTTTTGAGATACGAGCCGTAGAGCAAGCGATTTTTGCTTTGAAATACAAGCAACATTTGAGATAGGAGTAATCGCACGGATCAGCCAGCTGCACACGACTCGAGCGTCTCATAGTTTCCCACGCCTCAAGGTTACTGAACGAATTAAACTCATATCTCGAGGTACCACTGTATTTCCATGGTCTCACAGTGTCTCTCTACTGATTGTACTTTAGCACTAAGAATTTTTCAGTGTAGTAAATAATACATACTTTTTTTTTAATATATTTTATTGATTTTTTACAGAGAGAAAGGGAGAGAGATAGAAAGTCAGAAACATCGGTGAGAGAGAGACATCGATCAGCTGCCTCCTGCACACCCCACAGTGGAGATGTGCCCGCAAGCAAGGTACATGCCCCCGACTGGAATCGAACCTGGAACCTTTCAGTCCGCAAGCCGACACTCTATCCACTGAGCCAAACGGGTCTCGGCTACATACTTTTTTTTTAATAGAATCATTTGATGCCCTGGCTTGTGAGCAAGTCACAAACAGAGATCTCTGGCTACTAGCTCAGGTGTATTACCCGTTTCTTGCAGTGCCACAGAATAAAATTAACAGATATTGACTATTGAGAGCTTACTTTGACAGACCTTATGTTAAATACATATGTCCTTTTAAGCTCACAACACACCAAAACAATGCATTTCCTGAGGGTAGAGGTTGCGTTGCCTTGTCATTGTTGATCACCATCTCTTATTACTTTACCTGGCAAACAGCAGGTCTACAACAACTTTCGGTTGAATGAATGAAAGTGTATCAGCTACTTCTTGGTGCCACTAACACCCAGTCTCACCTGTCTCTGATTCAGCTGCTATAGAGACCAACACTACAATAGGCTCTGAGCAACTTCACATAATCACAAAGGATATGCCTCACCTTACTTTCTGCTTCCTGTCCATACTTCCTGCTTCTTGCCTTGGGGCTTCCCTTTAGACACAGAGGTTGAGGCACCATGTAAACTCTACTCTGCATGTGCAACACAGAAGTGTGGGGGAGTTAACACTGCATGGACTATAACTTTGACCAATGGGAGACAGGAGTCAATGAATCAATTTGTCTACCTTTCTTTTCTCCAATGGATTACTCAGATACAGAATACTTGGCTTTTTGGATGATAGTCATGATGGTCCCATGGGATCAAACCATTAGCAGCGACCAACTCGGTAATATACCCTCTATTGGTATATTACCTACCTCACTTTCTTTGTCTCTACATCCTGCTCCCTAGACTCACAATCCCTAATTTTAAAAAATTGCACCTACTGGTAGGTCTTATCTCAGACCCTTCTCTGGGGATCTCAGGCTAAGACAAAATAAATGAATCTACCTTTGAATACTTTGTCTAAAAGCATGATCCCAAGGAACTATTATACACTGGACCATCATCTTTTTTTAATTGCTAAAAGTAAAACGAAATGACGGAGGCCATCTTCCAGAATAACATAGCCTACCACCCTGGATACTAATAGTAGCTATTTATATGAGCTGTGGGAACAGGGCCCGAAGGCAGCTGGGCCCCATTCTGAGTCCTATAAATAAATAGTCTTATTTCTCTGCAAGAAGCACCACCTTACAGGATTCTTTGAGGGCCGGAGGATGTGATATTTTGTGTCAGGGCTCATCTCAGAATGCTTAAAACAGACATTTACAATAAATGGTGACATGGGGATGCCTGCAGCTAATGTCTGAAAAAGTATACAAATCTCAGGAAGCTCATCAATCCTACTAAAAAGCAGCAAACCTAAAGAGGCTCTAATACAGCAAATAACTAGTAACAAAAAAATAGGTGTTATTGTTTCTAACACTTACTGAATATTTACTCTTCGACAGGTTAGGGTTCACCACGTTAGGTCTTCACAAAAGCTCTATGATAACATTACTATGTTTAATGTACAGATATCTGAATGGATTGGAAGTTATAAATTCCCTAGCTTCTCACTGCTAGCAAGTAGAAGATTCCAGTCAACTTCCAGGCTTTTTGTAATGTAAGAGAGAAATAAATGTATCTGTTTAAGTTAATGTTGTGTTGGTGATTTCTTCTATAGGTTGCTGAAATATAACTGTCACACTCACCCTCATCACAAGGCACTTTTTTTACTATTTTTTGGTCCAAGCCCCAATCCAAAAATGAAGGAAATATACCTTAGTAGATATTCTTCCCAGTGTGCATCAGAGAGAAGAAAATCAATAATCATCTGATATAGGAAAGGTGCATCACAGAAAAACCCCACAAGACTGTTTCTCAGTGTTCTAAGGCCTTTTACAGGTATTATGACTGGTGTTTTCTTCTAACCCCAAAATTGACACATAGGAAGTAAGTGTTACCGATGAATGTGCTTACAGAGATTTTCTGTAGGACTACGGAGAAAAGTTATATTTCACTCATTTACTCATCTACAAGCCATTGATTAAGCACAGGGATGCTACAGAGATGAAAATGTGAGACTTACCCTGTAGAAGGTGCTGAGTCTACCAAAAGAGGAGCAGTGTGGGAGTGCTGCACCCAGGGAGCAAGATGGCACCTAATCCAGTGTTGAGGAGGAAAGGAAGGCTTCCTGGAGGAGGTGACACCCATGTGAGGCCTAAAACTTGAGGGATGTCCTGGGAAAATAAAGCTGGGGCTAGGAGAATCACCAGGGGAGCACTGTGAGAATCACCAGGGCTGGCTTCTGTTTGGATCACAGCCCAACACAAATCGCCCTCTATTTTCCTGACTTAGATAGGTCTATGAGGCATGACCCAAGAAGGCAGAATCAGGCAAGTCAGCATGCATGTTCAGTGACCCTACTTAGCTTCCCCAAAGAGGACACGAGTTACTTGTCATATTTGTGAAATAAACAGACAAATATATTCACCAATTGTGCCTCTGCATATACTATAACAGTAGTAAACATTTATCATCTTTATTATGTGTTCTACGAATTCTGCAAATATTTTATCCTTGAAATAAGTATTAGTATCATCCACTTTTTACAAATGAGAAACATTAGGCAAAGAGAGTGTAAGTGACTTGCCTAAGGTCACACAGCTGTAAGTATAAACCCTTTATTAACAACAACAAAATAAGTGTTTGTTAGATGCAAGCTAGCATTCTTGGTTCCTTTGAGACCCCATTATTTTTTTCAATTTCGGGTATTTGTGGGTTTTGGTTGTTATAATGCAGCACTATTAACAGATGGAGATAAATTTGCTCACCTTCTGGATATGAATTATAATCCAAACACTGGAAGAAGAAACTGAGACTCAAGTGGGAGAAAAACCTTAAAATCCTCACCTGCAGTCCCATTGCTCTGAAATGAAATGCACGTGCCCAGCCACAGCCTATCTGATCAGGCCCCAGATAGGGGTGCTGTTCCCCCCGTCACTGAAGTCTCTGTCACACTGGCCAGTCCTCTGTTCTTCAAACAAGCCAACTGTGTGCCCCTCTCATTGAGCTATGCCCCTGCTGCCCCCACTGCTGAACATGCTCTTGCCCAGGGTCTCCTCACTGTTCAGGTCTCAGCTTACCCGTCGCTCCTTGTTGAGGCCTTCCTCCAGCACCCAGGCTAAAGAACTATACCCAGCCTTCACCCCACCTTAGCTGATTAGTCAATGTCCTTGTAGTCCGTTAACCTGCTCTTTTTTTTTTCTTTGTAGAACTTATCACCAGCAGAAATCTTGCTTGATTATTCCCTTACTCCATCTTCCCACTTAGGAATATAAAATCGATGAGCTAAATCAGGGTCCTTGGCAGCATATATGAGTGCAATTCCTATTTACTGAACGACAAATGATTCAACATATTACAAATGTTTGTCAAGCACTGGCCAACACCAAGTCATATGAGGAGAGGAACCTTGAGTGTCCACCTGTATCTCAGTGCCTGGATCATGCAGGATAAAATACTTTCTGCATCAAAGGCACACTGATTCTACCCAGCTGCTCCCGAAGACTCCCTAAGGCCCCCTTGCAAATCTGAGAGATCAAGTTGCATGAGGTAAATGACTTGAAATCAAACCCAAGAGAAGATTTAGGAGCACCAAGGATGCTGGCAAGGTTCCTGGGGAGAAAAAGAGATGGTGCCACCTCTATTTATCAACAGGGAGAGTGGTCATTCTTGCTCCAGTTTTATATACTGGGGTGTAGAGTAAGAGTTCACACGAATAAAAATGTTCCCTTGATTTGAAAAACACAGGTTGGAAACCCTTTCCTTTGGGAGAATGTATCCTCATTGTGTACAGAGTGAAGAGGTAAGAGGGAAAATATATTTTTTTTTTCACTGAGGTCTTTCTCAATACTCAGAATTAAAATTTTAAATGACCTTCCCAGGTATAAATTTGAAAACATCAAGGCCAAGCACCCTCCTGTAGACCCGGGGAGTTGAACACATTCACCCCTCCATCCATCTTTCTCTTCTCACCAGGTGGTAAGAAGCATATATTGCCCACTCCAGGCAAGACCCATTGCAACTGTAGGGCACTCAAACGTGCTACGGATGTGGGTAATTTTTTTCCTGCAGGAAGAGAAACTAGGAAAATAACTGCCCTGGAAATAACTCGATCAATGGGCATCCTGCCCGCAACCGCACCAGGCACGCGCACCTCCTACGCGGAAGGTAATGGCACGCGTGCTGGCAGCGGAGGATGCACCGTGTCCCGGAGGCTTCGGTAAAAAGTCTGCTCACAGCCATGGGAATGATTTGGCTGAGAATAAACTCCTTCCTCTCGTTTGCACATCATGCCTTTAAGCTCCCCAGGTGCCACTTCCCCTGCTGCTGGGTGCAGAGCGGCAGGGACTTTGCAGCACTGCTCCCCAGCAGCCACGGCCGGGAGCCCTGAGCAGCCGCCCCCACAACCTCTGCGTCGTGACTGTCGCCTCACTGCTGCTAGGCGAGAGGTAATTAATTGCTGGTGGCTCTGGAACGCGGCCAAGACTCAGCCCGATACGGAGCAGGCATCTAAACACAGGGCACTGGGGCCAGCATTCGAGCTCCGACCCTGGGGTAGGTGCCAAAGTCACCACACGGCCTCGGGTGACCTGGCCCCACGTGCTCCGCCCCTGGTAAGGGCAGCAAGGGGGAAGGTGGTAGGTGACATTCGAACCCTGTAAGGTATGCACGTGGTGGCTGCACACCACCCACGACTTGGATGGTGACAGTCACAACTGTACTTAGAGAAGATTAGCACATCCCTCTGTGGGTACTGCGAGTTCTGGCACCCGGGCTCTCCGTATCGTGCCAGAGCCCATCAGCAATGTGGAACTTGCTCCGTGCCAACTGGAAACACAATCCCTTTTCGCTTCACCTGGGGAGAGAACAGTAACTGAGCTTTAAAGAGCCACACGGTTATGGTCAGCCAAACAATTGATTAATTGAATCCAGTAACCTGTATGGCTATACCTTTTGTTGGGGGGGGGGGGGTCACCTACCACCCCACCTTTGGTCACTAAATTGTTATCATAGAAACCCAGCTACAGCCCTAGTCCTGAGGCTGAGAGCGTGCCATTGGGGACAAGTAGGGAGGGACTTTACTTGCAGTACTTACCACCCTCAGAAGCAAGGCCGGCATCACAAGGGTTGCCAAGAGACCATCTGGCCCAGGCCTCCATTCACAAAGGCCTCAAACTTAGAATTTTGGAGTGATACCCTGACATGACTGAAAGAAAATTACATTCCAGATAAAACTTGCAATGAGCATACTCTTAACCAAATGACACTGCTGGGAGTGTGTTAAAATAAAAACATTAATAATAGTGACTGAGGCTTAGAAAGTGCATCCTGTTCTAAGAATCCAGGAACTCTTCTAAGACTGCATTTAATCCTCACAAAATCCTCAGAGGAGGTACTAGTGTGCCTGTTTTACAGATTAGAAACCAAGGTACAGAAAGATCAAATAATGTGTCCAAGACCACACACAGCTCATAAGGTCACCCAGCGAGTAAGTGCTGGGCCCAGATTTGAACTCAGGCTATCTGGGCTCCAGAGTCCCGGTGCTTCACTACTACACTATGAAGTAACAGCTTTTAAAAATAAATCCTTAAAAAATTAGTAATAATTAAATAATAATAATTTTAATTTTTTAAATATATTTTATTGGTTTTTTACAGAGAGGAAGGGAGAGGGATAGAGAGTTAGAAACATCGATGAGAGAAAGACATCAATCAGCTGCCTCCTGCACACCCCCTACTGGAGATGTGCCCACAACCAAGGTACATGCCCTTGACCGGAATCAAACCCAGGACCCTTCAGTCCACAGGCCAACGTTCTATCCACTGAGCCAAACCAGTTTTGGCAAATAATAATAATTTTAAAAATAAAAATAAATAATTGATAACAGCACAATCACACTGCTATTTTACGGGTTCAAAGCAATCAATCACCTCTGAACACAAAACACTTGGCATTTCACTGTTTTTAATATCCCAGGGGCTTGTGAAAAATGGAAAAGCCCCAGGGTCTCTGAAAAGCATGGGGTCAGGTGAACAACAGCCTGAGTTCCTCACGAGGATTACTCCTACTCTGGAGAAAGACGATACAAGTTCTGCACCAGGATGTTGGAGGTGCCATGGAGGGGGCCTTTCTCGGTGCTGCCGAGTCATCCTTTACTTGGTCATGTCAGTTCCTCAACTCAAAGCTCTCAAATTAAGGATCAAGAGAGCTTCTCTGTCCTGAATCATTGGCCGTGACAAGGCCCCGAGGGCTCTGGTTCCATCCCAGCCCCTCCAATGAGTAGCAGCACCAGAGAGCAGTGCCAGATACCTAGCCAAGGTGCCAGGAGGCATTGCCCAGGGTGAGCCCTAACTGACCTACAAAAGGAAAATGTGGCTCTTCAAAGGTGGGAATCCCATCAGAAATAGAGCCCCACTTTAGTGTATGCTAAAGGGGGACACTGTGCACAACTAATATTTGATGTATGGACATTAGCAATTACTCACTGAAGACCCATCTACTAAGCTCCCTGGGCAGGCCCTGTGCTGGGCCCTGTGGGAACGAAGATGAATGAGACAGGAGAGCCCAGGACAGGAGCAGTGAACACAGGAGCAGGTTGCTGTGACAGAGTTGTTGGTAAAGTGAAGCTCTGCCTGTGTGAGTGCTGTGAGAGCCGCAGGGGGCACTTTTCATCATGCAAAGACGTTTTGTGGAAGATTCCATTCCAGGAGCTGACATTCTCAGGCAACCTGACGGGGATGGGGGTAGGGGAAAGGGAGAGACACAGGAATAAAGACAAGGCCCCAAATGCCATCCAACCTATCATCATCTTTCTGCCTCTAAGCAAACTTCTGGTTAATTAGTTGATTTAATGAGTATTCACTGAGCACCTATGAGACTCATAATGTGCTTGGAAAATTTGAGAGACTATCTGGAATTCTCAATAAAAGTTCAAAACAGATGAAGAACCAGATGTTTCTCAACTAACTCTTTCTAATGCATGTTTATCCTCAGAAAAATCAGCAGAGGCCTAGGACAAATGCAGAATTGCAGCCTGCGCACATGCGCACACGTGCACGCACACCATCTGTGGAGGGGTTTTAAAGCATTTCCATCTTGGAGCTTGATTCGCTTCTTACTCTGACTCCTTAGATTATATCTGTTGGGTTGCCACCCTTTGGAGGGACTGTTAGAAACAGATCACAGTCCCAGCAGGGCCTTGGGACATTCCCATTCCCTATCAGGCTGTGATCAGAGACAAGTGCCTATATGGGCAAGCATAGTGAAACTGTCACGCCATCTCTAAGGATGTTGGGTGCCAATCTGACTCTGTTCTCTATTGCTTTATTGCCCTTGAACACTTTAGAAAAATAATCTGTTTCCAAAGGAAGCCAACCTTTCCCTATTCAATTAAAGCTTCCAAGTTTGGTGCAGGCTGGAGCTGCAGAAAGAACTTTAAATGAAATTTAGAGTTTGACTAATACCTATGACTGGGTACTTTTATTACTGAAATGGCATCATGTTTGTGACAACAAGTAACTGAAACCCTTTAATTATCTACAGGAAACCTGCCCTAAACATACCAGGGGGCGGGGGCAGAAAGGAAATAGCTCCACAGAACAGTGTAACCAGGTGGTGAGGAAAATAATTAAGCTGATTTCTCTCTGTACTTTTCCGAGTTCTCTCACAATTTAACATTTGCCTAGTTTCCCCCAGGAAATCTCAATTTTCTGCTAGACTAGCAGTTGAAAGATGTCATCAGAACAGTGGCTGGCTGGGCTCGAATCCCATTTCTACACTTACAGATTTGTATAAAATTAGTCAGGATGTTTATTCTCTGTGCCTCAGTTCACTTTTTGGTGAAATGTGGTTATACCTGGAACCAATCTCATGGACCTGTTATAAAGACTCAACATCTGCAAAGAGCTTAGGACAGGGTATGGCACATAGTAAATGTTCAATCAATAACACCAATATCATCATCCTAATCATTGGAGATCTTGAAGTTAAAAGGTTTGCTCATTAACCTCTAAAGGAAAAGAGGAGATAAGTAAGCATGTGGAATCTTGCTCCAGCCAAAAGAAAGCTCATGCCACTTGGTGTGAGTCCCTTCCATATTTCTGCTGGTAAGGCCCAGTTCAATGCCTGCTCATAGTCATTGCCAAAAAGGACTTATTGAGCAAATGAATGAAGAAGTAAATGAATGAATGTCTATTCTTTCTATGCTCTGGCCAAATTATTTGGTTGATCTGAGGCTATGTGAGTGGTAGAAATCTCTCTCATCTTTCTTTACCCTCAGCAGAGGAGCCTCCTGAATCTACTGGGGCTCTTCAGAAATTCTTCCCAGCGTGAGTCCCTCACTCCAACCTGACAGCAGAAAAGGATTGTTCTAAGCAGTGAATCTCAAACTTTAGCATGCATGAGAATCATCTGAGGTGCTTTTTAAAATATAGGTTGCTGGGCCCACCCCAGAGTTTCTGGTTTACTATGTCTGGGCCAAGAATTTGCATTTCTAACAATTTCCAGGGGATACTGACCCTGCTGGTCCTGGGACCACATCTTAAAAAACAATATATATATATATGACCAAATAACCTGAATGACTGGTCGACCAGTCACTATGACACACACTGACGACCAGGAGACAGGTGCTCAATACAGGAGCTTCCTCCTAGTGGTCAGTGGGAGCGCTGCTCAGCCAGAAGCCAAGCTCATGGCTGGTGAATGCAGCTGTGGTAGCAGCACTAATGGGCAGCAGCGGCAGGCTCATCAGGGCTGGGATGAGTGGCAGTGAAGCTGCGTCCAGCCTCGGCTGGGGCTCCTCCCTGACCACCTGCCGCTTCAGCACTGCTACATTTCCGGGGGGGTGGAGGGGGCGGGTGGAGATGTTGGATTGAGAGAGGGTGCAGGCCAGGCTGAGCAACCTCACCCATGCACAAATCCGTGCGCTGGGCCTCTAGTCTTCCATAAACCTGTTTGCATCACCCATAACAAAGAATTTTCTCTAAAAGTCCACACTAAAGTTCCTATGTAAAGTCCACATTTCGGTCTGGGACTCTTCCACATAGCCCCTATCCAACTTTCTGGCATTATTTCCTGCCACTCCCATTCTCTAGCCACAATGAGCTGCACTTTATTATTTTTTTAATCCTAACCCAAGAATAGATTTATCAATTTTAGAGAGAGGCACAGAGAAAGGGAGATGTGAGAGAGAAACATCAATTGGTTGCCTCCCAGCACATCCCAACTGGGATTGAACCCACAAAATAGTATGTGCTCTGAGCAGGAATTGAACCCACTGCAACCTTTTGGTGTACTGGATGACGCTCCAACCAACTGAGCTACTTGGCCAGGCCAGATCTGCTTTATTTTGTGAACACTCCATTGCACTCTTTCCTCTCTTTGGAATGCCTTTCTGCGCTTTGCTGATAAAGTCATTCTTGAAGACCTGGTGCAAATGTCAGCCTCTGTATCACTTACTCTAAATCCTTCCGTGCTTTGTCGCCACAGCACATTGCACATAGTCCTACTGTCACCCTTGTACATTGTTTTTTAGGTATCCGTTAGGTTATTGGACTGACATTGCCTCTCCAACTGTGACCACATATTATTTCTATCTGATGCTCAAAGGCAGCACAATGCTTACCGAAAGGAATAGGTTAGTACACATATGATAAATAAGTGAACTCCAGATTGCAATTGCCCCAGTTGATATCTGTAGCCTGGTCCACAGATGTTTACTGTATCAACCAGCTATTGCTTTAGTAAGGCTGCATCACACACAAACACACAATCTCTAACAACAGCTCTTTATTTTTCTGCCTCAGCTAGGACAGCTTCGCTTCACACAGCAATTTGGCTGGAATGGGATGTAGACTTGGGTTCAGGTATTCTCTACACATTTCCTCATTCTGGAACCAGGAGCTACATGAGACATGTTCTTCTTTTGGTGGATCACAAGAAACAAAAGCTAAAACCAAGACATACAGGCTCATTTATAGTCTTTGGTCATATCATATCTGCTAACATTACATTGGCCAAAGCAAGTCATATGGCTACATCAACATCAACAGAGTGAGGGATATACTCTGTTTACACAGTGTTAGTTAGCAAAGTCCTTGACAAAGTAGATGGGGGTATAATTCCATAACAGGGAACCAGTTGGGAAGAATAATAATCCAACCTACTAAATGTACTCTTTCCCATCTCAGGAGCCTCAATCAGCTTTATTTATTCTGTTCAGATGACACCATAGTGAGTCTCTTTGCTAACCCTGGACATTGGGTGGGTTATTTCTAGACCTTAACTTCTATATCCACAAAATGGACAGAGCCAAACAAGGGCCTAGAAAACTAGTGATAATCGGCCTTTTGATAAGAAATGGAAAAACTGCATCCCATATATTTCCATTACCTTTCTTAAGAAAAATGATTGACACTAGTTATACTAAGTTTCTTTTTTATTTTGATTTGTGTTTCTATGACTTCATGTTTAAGATGTAGCTAATTATTTTGAAATCTCACTTGAACTTCAGCCATGCCTGCAGTTGTTCAAGTAGTTAAAAAGTCATCTAAAATAATAGGTTATCCAAAATAAAATGCTGTGTGGTGATTGAAGGCTAATTCTAGGTGGTCTAATGACTTATAGACTGTGGTATATCAGGCCCAGCTGCAAGTGTCCATTCGGAGGCAGAGAGAACTAAGAAGTCAAAAGCTTCAGGCAAACACATGTCATTCTCCCCAGATGAAAACACTGTCTTATTGTAATACTATATATAGTACTTGTGTCCTCTGAAAATAAGAATATGGTTTTTTGAGGAATGCTGGAGATTTCATCTGGACAGAGGACACTGTGACTGCTCTCTTCTGGTCAGAACAGACCTACCAACTCCCTAGGGTGGTAACTGGAACCAGTGAACTTACTGTTGCCTGACAGCTTTGTTCTTGAATTTTTGTCTACTGCAGATCTGGGCTGCACTCAACCATTGCATTTTTTGTTTGGTTGGTTGTTTTTTGTTTATTATCCTCACCTGAGGATATTTTTTTTAATTGTTTTTCAGAGAGAGTGGAAGGAAGGGGAGGAGAGGGAGAGAGAAACATCTATGTGTGGCCTTGAACCCACAACCTAGGTATGTACCCTGATGAGAATTGAACCCTCAATCTTTTGGTGCATGGGACAACACTTTAACCAACTGAGCCATCTATCCCAGGCTTTGGTCAGAGTTTTCACCTGCTCTTTGCTTGCTTTTTTAGAGAATGATGATGTATCTAGTATCTAGATGATATTCTTGTCATAGAAATGGAGTGCCTGGTCTCCTTAAAATGTTTCCTTTAGAAAGCTATAGGTTTGTTCCAATGTGCTGACCTCCAAGGACCTTCTAACCAGAGCAAGTACATCCATGCAATATGAGATGTTCATGGCAGAACATAAGGTAAATCCTGGTGGTTTTATTTGGATCAAATGGCCATCTTTCCTGGCTTATTTCCCAACTTCCTTTCTTTAATCAGATCTAACATCGCTTTGTTCCTCATGCAAGCTTTGAACTTTCCTGAATCCTTGCCTCCTAAATATTCATCCCTTAAGGTTCAACTCACCTGTGGCCTCCTCCATGAACTGTCCTTAATCACCCCAATTGGAAGTAATCTGAACTCCTGTGGGACTTTTATTTCTCTTACAGGACTTTTCTCTTTCTGCCTTATCTAGAGTTATTTATAAATTTTCTTCTATTTTGACAATAAGTTATTTGTATGTAGGAATCATCTCTTCATTATCTTCATATCTCACAGGATAGTATTATTTCTTGGTTGAATGAATAAATGTGTCTCATTTGTAACATGAGATACCTGTAATATATTTTAAGCTCAATACATGTTATTAATCCTATATAACAAAAGCCTAATATGCTAAATGTCTGGTCATCCATTCAACCAATCAGAGCATAATATGCTAATGACATGCTAAGGTGACTCAACTGCTCACTATGACATGCACTGACCCCCAGGGGGCAGATGCTCCGACTGGTAAGTTAGCTTGCTGCTGGGGTCTAGCCAATGGAAACTGAGTGGGATGGGCCAGACATGCTCTGGAGCCCTTGCGCAGTCCTTCCCCGGCTAGCCAACCTCCTGCATCCCTCCCTGTCCCCAATCATGCACTGGTGGAGTCCCTCAGCCTGGCTTGTGCCTTCTTGTGATCTGGGACCCCTCTGTTGGAG
This sequence comes from Lasiurus cinereus, assembly GCA_011751065.1. Classification (NCBI taxonomy): domain Eukaryota; kingdom Metazoa; phylum Chordata; class Mammalia; order Chiroptera; family Vespertilionidae; genus Lasiurus; species Lasiurus cinereus. The sequence goes on along the minus strand of JAAGEH010000426.1, from coordinate 1,526,871 downwards.
AGTCAGTTTCAGCCCACTCCCATAGGCCAGGCTGAGGGATCCCACTGGTACACAAATTCATGCACCAGGCCTCTAGTTATAGATAATATTCTATCATCCCTTCTGGATTCTAATGCCAGTAGAGAACCAGGAAGCTAGTTAATGAGCTAGAATACAACATAGGGAAAGTTTTTTGGCTCAGTGTACATTCAGATGCATAGATTTTAATCTCTAGACATCACAGGGTTATGGCAGGAATATTAATTCACACTAAGTTAAATGATAACTAAAGCTACAAATAGAGAGCATCAACATTTCCTACTAGAAGAGGCTATGATATGCAGGTGTTAATAGAGATATCTACTCCAAATGGCGTAACTCCCTTTTTTGTCTATTTTGGGTGACTGTTCATGTATTACCCATAAGTTCAGGAGACAGTGGATGAGCATCCATGAAGAAGCATACAGATGAGATGGGTCCAGGGACCTAATTAAACCTAGGAGGGTATTACCCAAGATTAATCCATGAATGTACAGCCAAACATGACAATTGAGGGTAGAGCCCTCATGAATGGAATTAGTGCCCTTATAAGAAGAGACATGAGAGTTTTCTCCTATGTCTGCTCCATGTGAGGACACAACACCAGATGACCATCTACAAATCAGGAAGTGAGCCCATACCAGACACTGGATTTGTCAGCACTTTGATCTTGGACCTCCCAACCTTCAGACTATGAGAGCTACACATTTGTTGCTTAAGCCACCCATATGTGGTATTTTGTTATAGCAGCCCAAATTGACTAAGACAGGGCTACTTAGTTCTTTAGTGGAGGCAGCGTTGGTGTGAGAACTGATAAGTAACTGCACATTCACCAACCTCCTTTCCCATCAGAAAGTTCATGCCAGCTCATCCCAGAAAGGCTCTGCCAGGCCTTCATGGAACCAAGCAAGGAGCAGCCTTGCTCCAGGCCAAGTCATAGGCCACAGGCCAGGCTCAGCTAGCTGAAGGCAGTTGGATCACGAATAAGCTCTGCCCAAGTCTGTACCCCTCCTACACTGTCAGGGCAGGCTTTTGTGGTAAGGTATGTGGGCCAGAACCCTAGCATAGCATAGCTTTCACATATAGGGTTCCCTGTAGGAATCAACAATTACCAACCTCTTGGCTTTGGTGATGAAGACACCAAAGGAGTTCTGCTCTCAACCTCTCAGGACAATGATGGGGGAGGCTGAGAGCAGGTCCACAACAATTTTTAGCTCTTGCAGGAATCTGACAAACTGGGCTGGTGACTGAAAAATACAGTGGTACCTTGAGATACGAGTTTAATTCGTTCCGTAACCTTGAGGCGTGGGAAACTATGAGATAAACTGGTGGGTTGTGTACAGCCGGCCGATCCGCGCGATTACTCCTATCTCGAATGTTGCTCATATTTCAAAGCAAAAATCGCTAGCTCAACGGCTCGTATCTCAAAAATCTCGTATGTTAGGGCACTCGTATCTTGAGGTACCACTGTAGAAGTTTGTGCTTTGGCTATAGTGGTGTTACAGGAAGGAAAGAGTTTGACCCAGGACAGGGGTCAGTTCTCCTTTAAGCTCCCCACTGTCTCTTCAAGTAAGCATGATCTGTCCTTAAGTCAACTCTACAGGCAAACAGAAGAGATCGGCTTGGGTCTACTCATTCTCCTCTCTTAATTCTCTGGTGCCCATGGGACATGGGTCCTCAGAAAACTGTCCAACCACAAGTCCCTGTTCCTCAAGAACAAAGGGAAGTCAGCACCCCAAAACCTAGCCTGGGGCTGGAACCACTAGGGTTGCCCAAGGGAGAAATTTGCAATGGCCAGGCCTGAAAAATCAGAAGATTAAGAAAGGAATCCAAGAAGAGGTCATCAACTTACAAGCTGAAAATAAAGGCTCCACAACCACAAACAAGACAAAAAAAAAAAAAACCTTTTTCATCACTTCTCTATTCAATTCTTTAATGAAGAGCATTTGAAAATAGGTGTAAATAGGTGTAAGACATAGGAGCTAGCCAGCCTTAGTGTCATGATAATGACTTCAAGGTGGTGACTTCCCTGAACAGCTCAAAGCTGCTCAAAAATTCATTTAAATTGTATCACCCATGAATATCTAAATCCCTCTTGAAGTTTACTACTTACCATTTAATTCTATTCTACCATTATTGGGTTAAGTATGTCTTAAGAATTCATTCGTAGTCTCTCAGGTCTATATCCTTCTGTGTGGGAAAATCTTTATCTCCTTAATGTATCTTCTCACAAAACTTTTTCCCTTTCCTTCATCACTTACCTCTCCTCCCCTGGATTTTTTTCCAACCCCTTTAAGTCATTCTTGACAAGGGTGGTCAGAAATGGAGGAAAACCCAGTTTTATTGCCAATACCCTTTGCCAGAATCTACCCACATACCCCCTTAGCCAGGAGCAGCCCCTTCTGTGCTTGCCCTGGCAGGCCCAGGATGGCCACAGCCAGTGCCTACTCCTGCAGGACGGAACTTCTCATTAATTACTATCACCTTTCTTGTTCTCAGATTTCTTAGTTTACAAACTTCTTTCATTTTCTCATTTGCCACAACAATCTTGAGAGGTAGGCAAGGTAGTTAGTTACTAGCTAGCATCCTCATTTATTTAAAAAAAAAAAAAGTTCCCTGGCTGACATGGATCAATGGTTGAGTATTAGTCTATGAACCAGGAGGTCATGGTTTGATTCCCTGTCAGGGCACATACTCAGGTTACAGGTTTGATCCCCAGTAGACAGGGTACAAGAGGCAGAGATCAATGATTCTCTCTCATCATTGATGTTTTTCTCTCTCACTCCCCCTCTCCCTTCCTTTTTGAAATAAATAAAAATATATTTTAAAAAAAAGAAAGGAAGGAAGGAAGGAAGGAAGGAAGAAAAAAGATTCAAAAAACTTAAATTAGCTGCCTAACATCATGGAATTACCAGTGGGTCTCCTGAGTTGTACCTGCCCATCCACCCTCACTTTTTAATTCAAGATACATGCCCCAACTCCTAATATCTGCCTTAGGTCTCTTCCTTTCTTGGTGCAGTCATTAGCTTTGGAACATAAGAAGCTCCAGATAAGAACTGCTTTCCTCACTTCCACCCACATGACTCACATCTGGGAAGCTAACCTTCCACGGCCTCTTCTGCCTCTGGTACCCACTTCCTAAGGAAGGGAGAGAGATCACACCATTTCTAACCAGCTTGCAATATTGTTTTAAGAGACACGATACAAAGTTAGTTGCATTATAACTTTCATGCTGTTAAAAAAATAAAAAATAAAAAGACAAAGACATTTCAAAATGCCACATGGTGACTCCCAGACGCCCCCACCTAATCTGAGGGGGCTGTCATACTGGCCATCTGTGAGGGAAGCACCCTTTCCCAGAATCAGTGGGGGGACCCTCCTGCCTTCCTAAAAATCTATTTTTTGAATGCCAATAACAATGGGCTATGAGATCAATAGGACTGAGATACCTAGTTTCCAAATGTTCTATATAATCATGTGAGAATATTTAACAAAGTTTTAATCCTCTCTCCACAACAGAGTCACTTTTTTACATACCCTTTGTTTTCAAGTACAGTGTAATATAAAACTCCGGGTATTAAGTCTTTAATGAAGTTCACTACAAAGACAAAATATGTTCTATATTCCATAATTATCAGTTTTAAAATAATCAGTTGCATAGTGTTTAAAAATAGAACTCAAGGCAAGTCTTATAATATGTAATTATTTTGAACAAAATTTGAAAAATAGAAACAAGCACATAGAAATAAAGAACATCACCTAATCTGATTCTCCTAACATTTCTATGAATAATTGTTGAATGGGATCAAATACTTTATAACTTGCTTTTTATTTATCAACAAATCATAGACATTTCCCCATCTATGCATTATTCTTACACATCATTTTTATGACTGCCTACTATATACCATGTATAGCTATATCATACTTTTCTTAACCAAGTCCCTTTTGATGGAAATGTAGGTGGATTTTTTTTCTTTCAGACATAAATTAGACTGTAATGAATCCTCACGATAAATCAAAGCATATGTCCATGATTATTTCCATTGAATAAATTCCTAGCAGTGGAAGGGCTGAGTCCAATACATTTAAGACTTAGGCTCTACATTGCCTGACCACCTTCCAGAAATGTTGTTCTGGTTTACCTTCTCAGGGTGCCTATTTTTCTCTCCAGTGTTGAATATCATAATTTTTTAAATCTTTTCCAATTAGCACAGGGGCAAAATGCCACTTCAGTACTTTATGTCAAAGGCTTTTTGAATATCTAAATATTTTGTTCACTGATTTGCATGTGTTCATTCATAGATTTCCTTCCTCAAAGATACTTATGCTCTGTATTAAGTACCTTTTCACAATGCCTTATAATTATGTTACGTTTCTGACCCTATACTTTATTTTTTACTCTATCATATTGCCAAGAATTCAAGTGAAAATAACTTACCAACCCATTAATTGATCAACTCTGGAACTTCCTAATAGATGTATTTGCTAACCCATCAAATATCTGGTAACCTTTAGTAATTTTAAGGTTCATATTTTAAACAATGTTTTCAAAGTGGCTCCAGTAACAGCTAGGTGGACGCCATCTGCTAAAACGGTTTATTTACATTTAAGTTGTCACTTTGTTCTGGAACATTCTGTGCCTATATCATCATTTGACATACAGCATCTAGCTTGGCAGCTACCAAAAATAACTTAAGTGTTGGGCATCTTGTGTGAGGCACCTTTGCTGAAGTATCTCAGAGACACTAGACAAAATCACGTGTGAAAAAATGCCACTGCAAGGAAGGAAAATCAAATTAAGGTAACAATCCTATATAATAAAAGCCTAATATGCAACCACATTAGGCCCTCAGGTGGTCATTTGACCAGGAGACCAGGAGTTCGAATGCTCACTGTGATGTGCGCTGACCACCAGGGGGCTGCACAGAACATGGCGGGCGGGCATTGGTGACCTCTCCCTGGCTACCTGGGGGCAGGGTAGATGGAGGTGCGGTAAGAATGCAGGGTGTCCACCGAGCTGGCTCTCACTCCCTCTGCTACCCTCCCTGGGACACCAGGACTCATGCACTGGGGAAGGTCCCGCACTCAGGTTCTGGGTGTCTGCAAGGAGCCCACCCCACATGCACGTGGTCTCTTCCAGGTGAGACCAGAACTGCAGGTCTGGTCAGGCTCCCCATGGGTTCATGCAAGAGCCAGTCTGCGAGGCTGGACGGGAGAAAGCATGCTGCCTGCCTGGCTTCTGTGCAGCACCTCTGGGCAGCCCAGAGACCCACACTGTGCCCCAGCCTGAGGCATCCTGCCGAACTCACCGCATCTCCACGTGGGGACTCAGGTGCTGTGACTCAGGTGGAGGGACTCCCACAGGGGCCCAGGGACCCAGGTGCTGCCCAGGGCCCAGAGGTCAGCTGGGACCTTTCCTTCCACATCAGACACTCACGCTTTGATTGCCAGCCAGGCCTAGGGTCCACAGCCATGCATGAATTTCATGCCCCAGGCCTTTAGTAGTGACAATAATGTGGAATCTTTCTAAAATTCAGTATCATCTTCATTTACTAGTCAGGAGTCCCTGAATTTAATTCAGTAATAGAGAAGTTTCTTCAGTGTTTAGATCATATATTAATCAGGGATCTCTCATGAAAACGAAGCTCATGATAAATGTGATTCAATGGAGATAAGCAAATACAGGGAACTAGCTATAAAGGTGTTGGGAAAATTGAGAGGCTAAACAAAGGACAATGACATAACCCAGAGACTCAAAACTGCAGGAATTGCTACACCATATTATCAAAACCCAGAAGCTAGTGCAATGGGGCAAAAACTGAAAGCTCAAGACACCTCCTGGAGCAGACAAAGGAGGGATGAAATACCCTGGTTTCTCCCTTTCTTATTTCCTCCAATCTCCCTTCTGGGCTCCTCATTGATGAAATGTAAACAGAAACCAGTTGTCCAGGAAGCTTGGGAAATGCAGTCTGTGAGGGCAGGCCCACTGGGATTTAGAATATTATGGAGGAATAAGCAAATGAGTGGCACCGTGCACTTATAAAGAGCTAGAACTTTGTCACAGAGAGGGTACTTTGTTAATGCAAGAAAGCCCAGTGCCTCAGTCTCTCCTGATGTTCAAATTTCTTGCCCTTAAAACTCCAGTCTCCACATGAATAGGTCTCCCATCCCAGTCCCAAACCCACTTGTGCTTCCCACTGTTAATCTCTGTTTGCACCTTGACCAATGGTACTTGCATTTCATCATCATTGTCCATGGAGGCCAATCTAGACTCTGATCAGCTTTGAACTCTATGCACCTCTTCAAAAACTCTGGACTTTAGGCCCATATCCAGATTTCTGACCTTTGCCCAACCCCATGGGTCTGTCTGCACTTCCAAATTCCAATTTTCTTTCTCAGAATCAATAGGACCATAAATAGAAGCTTAAGTATATTAAAGCAATAAGGGTAACTAATACCGTAACTAAAAATATCATACATAGCTATGAAATATTGGGAGGAGCAGGAGGGAATGTGGGAGCTAAATCTTCATCTGATGCTAGAGGTAAATAGATAACATTTGAAGCTGATGAATCAAAGTATAGTTATTTGAGCATTATAAATTAGAAACCTGAAAGTAACCAACAGAATTAAAAACAGAAACAATTTTTAAAAATAAGATGGTTGCCTTTGAGCAGTGGGGCTGCAGGGTGAAGCAAGGGCCTGTTGTTTTTCATTATAAATGCTTCTATAAATTTTGATTTTTTTTTTACCATTATAGATTCTGTACTCAGAATTTCCACTGGATGTTACCTCTACCTGGACACTCTTTCTCTAGATATTCAAATGGTTGATGCTTTCATTTCCTCCAGACCTTCCCTGAGCTCTTCTCCCCATCCTGTATTTTATATCTCTCCATATCATTTATCACTTGTTAATATTTTATAGAGTTTTCTTATACTTCTCTGACTGCCCCAATTACAATGCAATTGCATAAGGTTATGGGGCTTGTTTTGCTCATGGGTAAAAGCCAGCATCTGGGACAATGACTGGCACTATTGACTAACTGAATAAATCGTGTGTGTGTGTGTGTGTGTGTGTGTGTGTGTGTGTGTGTGTTGAAAAAAATTCTAATGGCCAATAGTTGTTTTATAAAATTTTATTTTTTGCTTGTTTGTTTTTGTTTTATTATGTTTCACATTGAGGTTGCTTTTGGAAGATCAATTATGCCTAAAGTTTTTCAAGTGGGTTACTCTTTTGTACACTTTGTTCTTCAGAGATTCCTTTGAGTTCAGCCTAATGGAGCATCAGACTGGTCCAAGTGCAGGGAAATGACATAATTGGAAAAAGGAAAGAAGTTCCCTGACAGAACACTTCTGTATCCCAATGTGTCACCCAAGAAAAGAACCTTTAAAATGAGGGCATGCTCCATTGAAAAAGGACATAACCAAAATAACACAACATCTTAACGAGTAATAAATTTTGGTGTGTGTGGTTTGTTTGTTTTTTCTGGAAATAAAACTTTCAATTCTTTAAATTTAAAAAGCTAGGGAATTAAAGGTTAGACAGTCTTTTTAACATATAGGCCTTTTAGATAAGAGAGTCTAAAATCCGAATCTTGCAGGGACCTTAAACTCATTGTAGTCAGTGTGCTCTTAGCCATTTTCTTCTGAAAAGGCCAGTAATTCCTCACAAAGGAATTCACAGACATTAACAGCATCAAGAACATCCACTCTTTTCAGTCCCGAAAAAGACTTCACTGCGACTTTGCTGGTGAGTCCCCAACCAATGGGCCTGAATCATTGACATAGTCAAGTAGATAAGACCCAGAATGCAGAGTAAAACACCCCAGTCTGAATTTAAGACCAAGCCCACCGCTTACCATGGTGTGACCTTGGAAGGACCTCCCGGTTCCCAGGACTGGCCCTTTCAAGCTTCAATTTCCTCATTTCTATGGAATGAATACTGGACCCTACTTCTACTACACAGAATTAGATGGAATAAGGCATATAAAATGCTTGCCATGGCATCTACAACATAGTAAGTATTAAATAACAAATGGGTATTTTTATGATTACTTTTATTGGGTAACTATGACATTTTATAGAGTTAGAAAATGTCTCTCAAAAACAAATAAATATTAGATTCTAAATTTCATCTCCTCACCAATTCCTTGCAAATTGTCTGTCCTTAGAATCCTTGAGTAAACATGTTTAAGCTTTAATTATGTCTCTTCAAGAATAGAAAATATAGCCTGGTCGGTGTGACTCAGTGATTGAGCGTCAACCTATGAACGAGGAGGTCACAGTTCAATTCCTAGTTAAGACACATGGGACATGCAGGAGGCAGCCAATCAATAATTCTCTCTCATCATTGATGTTTCTCTCTCTCCCTCTCTCTCTCTTCCTCTCTGAAATTAATAAAAATATATTTTTTAAAAGAATAGAACATATAACCTTACCTTTGACTCAAATAATTTTGCCCAGCATTAATAGACTTGTATTTTGTTGAAAAAACAAGTGTTATGTTCTGCTTCTAGTTCTCAGGTGGTGTCTCCTAAATTTTTATACTTCAGGATGATTAGCAGGTCTCCATCTATTGACTACCATTTGTAGGTAGTGGTTAGACTTTAAGATTACCAATATCTATGTTTGGATTTCATCAGGCAGGCAGGCCAAACATCATTCAGGAGCTTGACTTGACCAGAAATTTCTAAGAGAAAAAGGCTTTCTTTTTCCAAAGGTAAACAGTTCAGATTACCAACCAAGTCACTGACTAGACAGAGGCCCAGGTGCCCTGGAATTAGAGTTTCCAGATAAAATAAGAATGCCCAGTTAAATCTGAGCTTCAGATAAACAATAGATCAGTTTTAATAAAAGTATATCCCAAATATCGCTTCATTATCTGAAATTCACATATAACAGGCATCCTATATTTTTATTTGCTGAATCTGGAAACCCTACCCAGAGTCTAGAGATAACCACTAACCTCCCCTCTCTTCATCTCCCATAGTGCGATCTTCTTTACTAAATTTTGAGTTTCTTGAAGTGGGCCCTGCATCTTTTGGTCCCCATACCTGCCACACCATAGTTGCTCAATGAATGCGTCATAAATGAATGTATGAATGAGTGAATATATGAATGAATGAATGAATGAATGAATGAATGAATGAATGAGGCATTTAAACCTTTGAGGACTCAGCAAGGGTCATGCTGTCAGATTGCAGCACCAGAGCTGTTACCCTGAGCCCAACCCCAGCATGACCCCAGCTTGACCTTAGCTTTTAGTCATACAATTTGTCCTGACTCCCAGAATCACTGTGGACAGAACAAAGAAAGGCAGGTGGTCTGAATTGTACAATCATATACTTCAAGTATGATAATAAACAGCACTAATACTGGTCCACAGTGCTGGAAACTTGAGAGAGAATCGAAAGATCTGGAAAGAACTGGGGAAGGTGGCTGATGCTGCTTAGTTGCAGCTCATTGTTGCCAACCAGAAGTATCCATTCTCATCATTCCTAGATAAACCAGCTTCTCAAGTGAAGTCAGAAGTCCATGTATTCATGTGAAATCGCTCAGCTTTTATTAATAGACAACTAATTCAAAAATTATTTTATTAATACTCTATGTCCAAATAAAATGTATCTACAGGCTGGATTTGGCCCCCATCCTTCCACTCACATCTCTGGACTTTCTAACTCAAATTTTCTGTCTCTGCAGAGTTGCTGATCAGTTTGGTGGGGGTTTTTTGTTTGTTTTGGTTTGGTTTTTAATATATTTTTATTGATTTCAGAGAGGAAGGGAGAGGGAAAGAAACATCACTGATGAAAGAGAATCATTGATTGGCTGCCTCCTGCACACCCCCTACTGGAGATGGAGCCTGAAGTTAATGTTATACTAAGTAAGTAACTTGAAGGCATCACACCACTTTTGTGGCTGTTTAGTTAAACTGGTTTTAAAATAGTGCTGAAGAGATCAAGGAGGAAGGAAAAACCATCCCACTTTTAAAACAGCACATTTCATTCACTCTTCGTGTTCACTGGTCCTCCCACCTACTCATCTCATTAGTTACATAAAGACAGAAAGTGGGGGTGAGAAGTAAGAATATGGGTAGTACAACATAAATCATTTCAACTCCTACAAAGATAACCCAGGGAGTATGATCTTTGGATATCATGAAATCATCATCTAAGTTTCTACCTAGATCATAAAGTTTTTAAATATTTAAACTGCCCCAATGAACCACTTTCAAATCCAAAAGTTCTTTTTTGTCATGTTGTCCTAAACTTTTATTGTAGTTTTTATTACTTCACTAGTAGCCCTGCTCACGAATCTGTGCGCCAGTAGGTCACTGCTACCCTCCTATAGCTCTCTGCCCACTGCCCCCCCCCACTCCTTCTCTCCCTCATAGCTTGCTTCCCTGCCCCCTCCTATGGCTCTCGGCCACCCACTTGTAGTTCACTGCCCCATCTTCCTGCAGATCCGTAATCTGGTCATTATGCAGTTGGTCATTATGCCTCAGGGAGTAACAGATAATTAGCATATTCCTCTCTTATTATATAGGATTAGAGGCCCTATGCACAGATTCACGCACATTGAAAGGAAATTAATTAGAAGGTGGCCAGCAGAGTGGGACTGGGTTAGATGGCCCAGACATGACCTGGAGCCCAGTCTCCCACAGTCCCTCCCCAAGGGCAGCACCAGGGCTCAAACGGCATCTGCGGAGTGAGTGGGATGCCTCCAGCACGTGGGGTCCCTCAGCCTGGCCTGCAGGGATCAGGCCAAAACCGACAGTCCAACATCCCCCTAGGGGTCCCAGAGTGCAAGAGTGCACTCTGCAAAGTTGCTGTCACTTGGCACCTCCTGCATTGAGCATCTGCCCCTTGGTGGTCAGTACACACAATATCTACCAGTTGGTTGGCCCCACAGCCCAGCCTGCACCCTCACAGTCTGGGAGCCCTCTGGGATTGCAGAGCAGGCCTAAGCCGTCAGTCAGATATCCTTAGCACTGCCACAGAGGCAGGAGAGGCTCCCACCACCGCTTCTGCACTGGCCAGCTGTGAGCCCAGCTTCTGGGCTTCTGGCTGAGCGGCGTGCCCCCTGTGAGAGTGCGATGACCACCTGAGGCAGCTCCTGAGTTGAGTGTCTGCCCCCTTATGGTCAGTGCACATCATAGCTACTGGTTGTTCCACCGTTCAGTCAATTTGCATATTACCCTTTTATTATATAGGATTGTCTGTTTTGTAATTGTAAACATACTTTTAATAGTGTCTTTGATCTCAAATAATAAGTTTGCCAATTTTATTTGTTGATCTGTTGACTCTCCCTCATAGAGTATTCTTTCCTTATGGGTTTGTGTTTTTTACTGTGAGCATATATTCAGCAGGGATTTTGGGGGGGAGAGGTAAAGGGACCTGGGGGAGGGCATTGCCTATAGAAATTCTATGTATTCTGTTACAGAAGTGTTGCTAAAGAGAAATTTGGCATTTGTTCCTACTAATTTCATTGAGTTGTTACCTTCTTTATATTCTCTCTTAGATTGAAGTTTCTGGGACCAAAGCCACATCTTCTGTCCTCAAATGAACATAAATATGAAATCCCCAGCTACTAGTCCCTTCAAGTCTATTTCCAGCTCAGTTATCTTCCTGAGCCATTGTCACATTAGATGATGAAGTTACACATCTGGTTTAACATTCCCTCATTGTTTTTGGCTCCCATGGAATTCTCTTTCTTTATTTTGAGCTATTCTATTGTATTTTAATTTTTTGTTGCAATATCTTGTCCTGAATTTATATGTTCTTGGAGTGAGGAAAGAAGATAAAATGGGGGATCTCAGTAAGCCATGTTACCAGAACCCAGGAAAAAATATTTTTATACATTTTCCCATTAAACAGAAAGCACACATTATCTTGGCAAGATTATTATCAGAAAATGGTATTTCCATTACCAAATCACTTTGGCTCATTTCCTCAACCAAAGTTCCTTTGTTAAGTAGTAGATCCAAAATTGGGCAAAAGTTGTATAAACAATTTTATAAATCACCTTTTTATATGGGGTTTTTATCTTGAAACATTAGACAATTACCATTTGTTATATCACTAAACATGAAGATATTTTCCAACATTTTATATAACTAATACTATGATTATTATCCTCATACTTAAATATTTATGCACATTTTTTATTATTTCCTTAAAATATAATCATAGAAATATCTATATAGGGGAGTTGTATTAGCTCATTTAAGCCAGTATACTTGGGGAATGATTGTTGAAATTGTATCCCTGCCAAGAACTGAACTGGCTAATTTGCCAGCAGGAAGAGAATGATTAGCAACTACCCTTCAGCAAGCCATGATTTCATAAGATTCCTGTTTGTGTTACTGTAGTTGTCCCTTGATCGCAAGTCATTAAAGGCCAGTGATAATAAAAACCCTATGCAGGTTTCACAGTGTAATTAAATTTCACAAGCTTTGCATAACCAGAAAGCCGATTCAGTTTGGTGCTGTCAATCTTGCTTTCCAGAGATTGCTCTTCCCTTCCTCCTCCATGTTTCCATGTGCCATCAGTTTGTAAAGATCCAAATCAGCCCCGACTGGTTTGGCTCAGCAGATAGAGCACTGGCCTGCCAACTGAAGGGTGCCAGGTTCGATTCCAGTCAAGGGCATGTACCTTGCTTGGTTTCGGGCACATCCCCAGTAGGGGGTGTGCAGGAGGCAGCTGATCGATGTTTCTCTCATCGATGTTTCTAACTCTATCCCTCTCCCTTCCTCTCTGTAAAAAAAAAATCAATAAAATATATATTTTTTAAAAAGATCCAAATCAAATGTCATTTCCTTCAGGATCCCAACTCTCTGTTCTCCCACAGCACTCATTGTATGTTTAACTCAAACACTTCACTCTGTCATACAGTAGTTGTGCCCATACCTGATCTTCCACACTCAACTGTATGCTTTGAGAACAGAATCGTTTCCCCCCAATTGTATTAAGAAATAATTGATAAACAGCACTATATGTAAGTTTAAGGCATTCAGCATGATGGTTTGATTTGCATGTATTGTGAAATAACTTCCATAATATATTTAGTGAACATCCATCATCTAAAATAGAAAGAAAAAATTTCTTGTGGTAAGAACCCTTGGGATGTACTCTTTTAACAACTGCCCATATATATTCTACAGCAGACACCATGTTGTACATTACAGCCCTAGTCTTTATTTATCTTATAACTGGAAGTTTGTACCCTTTGACCACCTTTCTCCAATTCCCCCTCCTCCCATCCGCCTATCCCTGGTAACTACAAATCTGATCTCTTTTCTATAAGTTTCATGTTTTGGTGTTTTGTTTTGTTTTTAGATTCCACGTGTAAGTGAGATCATGCAGTATTTTTCTTTCTCAGTTTGACTTATTTCACTTAACATAATGCCTTCAAGGTCTATTCATGTTGTCATAAATAGTAGGATTTCCTCATTTTTATGGCCAATATTTCATTGTGTATACTATATATACAACTTCTTTAGACATTCGTCCATCAGTGGACACAGGGTGTTTCCATGTCTTGGCTATTGTAAATGCTGCTGCTATGAATAGGAGAGGGGAAAGTTATGTAAACAATTTTATAAATCTGTGTTTTTATTGAGCACAGACTCTTTGATTCATCGTCACATCCCCCAAATTACCTAGAACTCTCTAAGCATAGAAAAGACTCAAAAACAGTTCTTTTAATGTACAAATGGTAACAAACCTAATTATATGTAATTTCATTAACAATTAACCAACAATATATTTTTCTACTATTAAAAAATGAAAACTTGTTTTTTCCTCAACTACATTGAGGAAATTTACCTCTTAGGATATATACTGCCTTGATAAAAGCTATCTAATACTAGATTTGTAGACATCAAACCTAAATGAACCACTGAGTTGAGCAAAAATAAAGTAAAATTCAAAAATTCAATTAATCTGATTCTTGATCTAACGTTGCAACTAATTTTATCTACATGATGGGAATTTTAGTAATGATTCTTAACTATTAGAGAAATGACTCTGACTACTAAATTACAAATTTTATATTTGTTCTTTTAAACAATAAGTTTTATAGATTTATTTAACAGATAGATACGTGACATAGCAACCTTTTAACAGCTGAATCACTTAAAGCAGAGGTTGGAAAACTTTTCTGTGAAAGGTCAGGTACAAGAACTTCAGGCTTTGCAATCTCCGTTGGACCTATTCAAGTCTGCTGTTGTAGTGCAAAAGCAACCAGAAACAACAGGAATTAATGGGCATAGCTGTGTTCCAATAAAACTTTACTTACAAAAACAAGCAAACAACTGGATTTGGCCCTGATTGAAATGGTGAGCGCATGGATGTTTGCTATACAATCTTTCAACTTTTCTATGTGTTTTAAAGCTTTCATAATAAAATGTTAGTAAAAATGTCTATGAATATCCAGAGGTTTTAATTATTATTCAAATGTCTCAATATTAAAAGCTTATAAATTATCCCCAAGTTTTTTTTATATTTCTCTATGCCCATCTCTTATTTTTCCTTATAATCTCAGCTTAAATGTCATTCTCTCAGAGGGACTTTCCCCAATTACTATGACCCTCAATCTAAATTAGATCTCTCTAGTATAGCACCTTGCCTTCATGGAATTTCCCTTTGTTTGGTAGTATATACCTATTTATGTGATGATAATTCACTGGAGCTAGATTATATACTGTATGAGAACAAGTGCTAGGGAATATTTGTTTGGCTTATCATTTTTATACCCAGCTCTGCCAGCACCTGGCAGATGGTCTTGGAATTTGTTTTTCAACATTGTATTCATGAATACTAGTACATAAAGATTCTGCTCAAGCCTCACTTCTATAATCCTTTTCTCAGCCACCCTCCCTGATCCCCAACACTGCTAGATTTCAGAACTTGCTTCCTTGAGCACCACTGAGTACTGTGCCTACAACTCATATTTGACAGTCTCACCAAACTTCTTTGAGGTTCTTAGATAAGCCAATACTACATGTCACTTCCAGGCCTTCACTCATGCTATCCCCTCTACCTACAAATCATCACCTAGTCTCAATTTCCTCCACTCTGTCTTTATCTGCTCCTTACACTAAAATAGAGGATCACAAATGAAGTCTACCACCAAACTCTAAAACGTTTAATGGCTTCTCAAAATCTATCAGATAATGTTCACCTAGTTAGCATTCAAAGATTGTGAAACCTAATCACACCATACCATTGGATTTACCTATTTCCTAATATCTTCCTGCTCAAATAAACAAATAAGAAAAAGCTTTTCTTATTGTCTTCTATTCCTTATTACATCTAAGCCATTGATGTCACCATTCCCAGTTGCTGGATAACATAATAAACAAAGTAAGTAGGTATTTAAAACATTAGCAAAGCAGAGAGGAGAGACAGAGAGAGAGAGGAGAGAGAGAGAGGAGAGAGAGAGAAAGAAAGAGAGAGAGAGAGAGAGAGAGAACTTTGCAACCAGAGAATCCAGAATAAGCTATTTTATTTTCATCAAATGTGCACATTTTGTGCTTTACAATTTTAAAATTGTCTTATTTTGAAATACATATGTATATGTACATCATATATTTTCTTCTAAAGGTTAAATCAAGTGCTGGCAATTTAGAACACATCTCTTCTACCTAAATCCTGCTCCATTGCTTGAGCCCAAGTCAAAATCCAGTCTTCTCCAGGAAACTACAGTAGAATTGTTTTTAACTAAATTTTTACAGTTTTTAGACTCAAACATTTGCATATATACAAGTTAGTATAAACCGTTTTTGTGTGAGTTATAGATGATTTCCCTTAACTAGACTCAAAATTTCCTGCTCACAAATAAATCCCCTAGAATGCATTGTACTTTTTAAAAATCTTCCACATTGCAATTAGAACACTAAGAATGAGATAAATAGTTGTTGAATGGAAAGAGAACAGAGCCCTGTTCTGCCAGTTTGTTTGTGTGGTTTTTTTAATATGTTTTTATTTATTTCGGAGAGGAAGGGAGAGGCAAGAAAGAGAGAATCATGAATTGGCTGCCTCCTACACACCCCCACTGAGAATCGAGCCCACAACCTGAATATGTGCCTCGACCAAGAATCGAACCGTGACTTCCTGGTTCATAAGTCAATGCTCAGCCACGGAGCCACAACAGCTGGGCTGTCCTGCCAGTTTACATGAGCACTTGGCCAATGAATGTTTGAATATAAATGTCTTATATCTCAAGAGTTATCAGAAAGCTATTAGGCTAAAGATAAATCTTGGATTAAGTTGTAAGGTAAGATAACTATAAGCAACATCAATAAATGAAGAACCAAATCCTCTTTTAGGAAACTCTGCAGGATTCCACCTGTTTTTACCAATTGCTCACAGCGAACAGTTGCCTTCACAAAACCTTAGACATTTACAGCCACTACCCAATTCCAATCCTCCCCTTTCACCCAGCACCACTATTACCTTCACCATCAAATCAAAAATATGTGTTTTAAGTCAGAACATAAATAGGCACCCAACCGCATTTATGCTGTGCCAATTTATGTTCTGACTTAAAACCACATATTGATTACCAACACATGCCCACCTCCCTGCTGCCTGTGACTGCTACCTGCCTCTTCCTCCACTTCAGTGTTATGGGCTATCCTGCTCCCCTCTGTGTAGAAGCCATAGCCAAAGGTGCTCGTCATGAGCTGCCTCAACATGCCAAAGGGAAAGGAGGAGGAACTTTGGCATCCTAATTTTAAAAAGGTGCCAGTCTATGATGTAAAAGGAAGACAAAATTCTTCTCTCACTGTGGACACTGCCTGCTTTCTTTATTCTAGTCATTAGGTGATGTCTTTGGCAGAGAACATACCAAGTAAGCTTTTCCAGGTTGGGTTTGAGCCTTGGAAATACAGCATCCAAAACAAAAAGCCAAATGTTTTATTGTTTCTCAGTTAGTACCCACATTTCACCAAGACACTTTGTGAAATATTTTATAACAAAGTAAGAGAGAAATTTATATTACTGGTGTCCCCTTACCAATGGTGAGTCATTCTGATTTTTACTTCTCTTTTTGGTCTACTTTCTTTCCCCATTCAATTAAAAGAAACATTTTTTTGTCACCAGTAACTATGGCATTTCCCATTTTCCCTGTTCTGTTCCCTGGCATCATTTTTTCCTGTTCTCTGCTTAAACAAAAGAAATTTTAAAAACTAAAGTGAATTGCAGATAATCTGTAATTGAAATTTTTAACATCAATATATGAAAACTGTATATGAGCCAAAACCGGTTAGGCTCAGTGGATAGAGCATCAGCCTGCAGACTGAAAGGTCTCCGGTTCAATTCTGGTCAAGGGCATGTACCTTGGTTGTGGGCACATCCCCACTAGAGGGTGTGCAGGGGGCAGCTGATAGATATTTCTCTCTCATCGATGTTTCTAACTCTTTATGCCTCTCCCTTCCTCTCTATAAAAAATCAATAAAATATATTTTTTAAAAACTGTATATGAATAGGATTTGACTCAATAGATCATTTATTTATAAATCTGAATGCACGTATGTTTAGCATTCATTATAAAGTGCTTTTAAGGAGAAATGTGAACTTTTTTTCAGGAAATTTTTATTTTGGAAGGTTGCATACTCACATTATGCCAATATCACATTATGATAAGATAACAAAATTTAACCCTTATAAACTTTTTTCCACTGGATCGATGACATGAATTTAACAGATAATCAACCCAGAGTTCCAGCTTCAACTTTAACCAATTCCAATGTCAAATCTCAGACTATCATATGTTCTGTTTAATGAGTAACTAGCTGGAGAGTAAGATTTCAGTTTGATTGCAGCATTATATGCACAAACCAAATGACTGGCTTTTCTATTTTTAACAGTTATAGAGTAACAAATATGTATTTAAAGGCCATGGAAAAATACCACATAGCTAGGAGAATTGAAGGGAAAAAAAGATGCTTCTAATTACAGGTTAAGTTCCTCCCATATTCTGGGTTTGATTTTCTCTTAAGATATAAGATGACATATTGTGCTATAGAAATAATAACTTCCACCAAAATCTACATTATGTAAGCATTGGTTGTCTATGTGGGGACAAGGGCCAAACAGATTCAAACATATCCATGATTTTCATTAACACTTTCCTAAGAATTAACCAAGATTTGAGTCCCAATTCCACCACTCAAAAGCTATGTGACATAGGATTAGCTTTTCTGGGTCTCGGTTTTCTAATTTGTAAAATAGAGATAATAACCCACTTCACAGGGCTCTTGTGAAGATTTAGTGAGAGACTATATATAGAATACCTATTCAGTGCCTAGAATTTAGGGAACTTCCTTCAAACCCCTCCCCACCCCTAAATTTCCACACTTACTATTAAGAGCCAAGAAGGATGTATGTGAGCATCCCTTCCATTCCTCTGTAGCGATTAGTTAAATAAGAATCTTTTTGTTTATAGGCATTCTTACAAAATATGTCATGTACATGTGATTTTACTTTAAATGGTATTATGTAACATATTTCATTTTATTTCTTATTCCATTTATATTTTGGTTTGAGGCTTGGAGCTCTTTGTTTCTAATTATTGTGATTTGGGAAAAATATAACATCTGTTATAAATCAGTCCTTTATAGCTCCTTTTCAAAGGCAAATTCAAAAGCAAAGATTTTTTTTTTTTAGATGATATGTCCAAACTTGCTTGGAACAACTTTATCTGAAAAGATTAGATATATATGCAAAGCAAATACATGAAGAAAGGGTGCAGGAGACTTTTTTTTTTTTTTGGCAGAGGGGTGAGTGGGGTGAATGCCCCAAGTGCACAGTTTTAAACCTGAAGACAGAGAATAAAATATCATTCTACCCTGAATAGGACGATCTATTCTGATCATGCTCTAAAGACCATTTTTAAAATTTCAAGTGGATTCCTTAAACTGTATGTCTCAGAAATATATCTGGTATCTTGGCTAGCCAGAACCTCTTGTTTTTAAGATAAAAATATCATAATGTTTATAAGGTTTTCATAAGAAAACTGAATTGTAGTGGAAAATGATTCAATAGTCAGTAATTCACTCTGCCAGCACTTGATTCTTTTTACTCTTCAAAGAAAGAAATCTATGATATACAATTGGACATATTTTAACATTATAACCAGATGCTACAACAGAATATCAAGTAATATTTCTTAGAGCCACATACAACCAAAGTATGTGTTACTAGACATCCAAATGTTTGAAACATTTGAAACAATAGCATCTGACTGAGAAGAAAACCAAATGCTGTTCAGAGAAAAATCTCTCCAACACTTTTGAATCTGTGTTCAATCAAAAAATCCAAAACTATCTGACAAAGTCTGCAAACATTAGCTCCCACTTCTGATGACTTATAATTGTGAATTTGCATTTTTCTAGTTTAGAAGAAAATAAAGAGCGAGAAAAAAAACTTCTGCATAAAATCTGACCTACAGCCCTGACCTGGTGTGGCTCAGTTGGTGGGAGCATCGTCCTATGCATTGAAGGGTCACGGGTTTGATTCTTAGTCAGGGCACATGCCTGAGTTGCAGGTTCTATCCCAGGTTAAAGCACATAGTGGAGGCAACTGATCAATGCATATATCTCTCTCAGATTGCTGTTTCTCTTTCTCTCTCTTTTTCTCTCTCTTCTCCCTTCCCCCCTCCTCCCCCCCATTTCTTCCCCATCTCTAAAATCAATTTTTTAAAAATCTAAACTACAGTTCAGGTCATCCATGATTAAAGCTATCAGAGATTATTATTAACTATAGGCCTGATGCACAAAATTCATGGATTTTTCCCCAGACTGCCGGCACCGGCTTCCCTCTGGTACCTGAGACCCAGGCTTCCCACGCAGCCCCGGTTTCATCCAGAAGGTCGTTCAGTCTAATTAGCATATTATGCTTTCATTATTATGGATAATTTTAATATGCTTTATTTTGTTTATTTTTTAAAACTTGCTTTCAGATTTTAATGCACTTGTCAACAATGGCGGTACAAGGCTATGTGCAAGGGTAAAAAAAGAAGCATACAACATGGTTCATTCTTCAGAGGTTGACAATATAATCAGGAATACAAGATTCAAACATAGAAAAGAATGGAAGAAATAATACTGAGTAGTAAATGACAAAAAATTGGTAGAGATCATATTTACTGCAACAGCGTGAAGGGTTGAAACAGCAATAAGAGCAAAGGTTTGCCATTCATAGGAAAGGAGGGGCTTAGGCAAGAGTAAGAGCAAGGGGATTCAAACTATTGAGAATAACAGGCATGCAATGCTGTTAGTCCAAATAGTAAAAGCATGTTGTTTAATACAAATTATCAGACCAGTTTAGCTAAAAGAAAAATACATAGAACACGAGTGGGACAGCATTAGAAAGAAAAGTGAACTGTGGAGGGTACTGAATCACTGAGTGTACCCAGAAGACAATGAGAAAAATCACTGGAGACTCAGTATAGGGTACATTCCCACACTATGGAGGGGTGAGAGGGTTAAGGCTGTAGCAGTGTTTAACAGACTGAAGACAACTGAGGGATGAATCATGCTATTTCAGTAGTTCAAAAATAATGCTAAAAGCTTGAAGTACAATGATGAATGGGGGGTGAAGGAGGAGATGAAATTTGGTGAGGGAACAACTGATATAATCTGGTAAAGTTAGACATATACAAGGCAGAGGAAGGAATTCAAAATGTTTCCAAAGCTTTAAAACTGGGAACAGAAGTACCATGAAAAGAAACATAAGACTGAAAACCATTACTAATAAATTTTTCCAACAATCGAAATGTTTTTAAACCAAAATTCTATTTATGTTTTTATTTAACACAAAACAAAACACAAACCCAAAAGTACAGCCAATTTCTGCAGTTGAATACAAAGAGCATTCATGCTCAAATATTAGGAAGAAACATCTTGTGCTAAAGAATAAACCACAGTCTATCATAAATCTATGTGAATTATTAGCTACTTGATCCAGATCCATGTTGCTATTCTTTTTATCCAAATGGCTCCCATTACTTGAATTACCATACACTTCATATTTAAAATAAACTAGGCAGAATAATTAACTTACATCCAGTCAGTTATTCTGCCTAGTGAACTAAAAGCAACAAATGCTGGAATACATATTTCTCAAAAGGCTAATCGACAGACTAGAAACACTAAATTGCAAACTGAGTTACTATCAAATCCTTTATAAATAAGTATAGACTCATGCCTTTCTTTTCCTGCAAGCCTCCATCAAAGTAATCAAATTTTGAAAAAAATAAAAACTATAAAATACCACACTCAACAAGTTTCATGAGTTTCTTGGTTACCTTTACTATCTCTTTTTAAGCAATAGAATAGACCATTTCATCAAAAGTCCAATCGGAAATGCTTTCAGGTTTTTAAATAAACTGAGATCTTTTAAAAATGCAGGTCCAAATAGCCCTTCAAGAATACTTTCTAAGCTGAAACTGGTTTGGCTCAGTGGATAGAGCGTCGGCCTGCAGACTAAAGGATCCCAGGTTCGATTCTGGTCAAGGGCATGTACTTTGGTTATGGGCACATTCCCAGTGGGGGTGTGCAGGAGGCAGCTGATCGATGTCTCTCTCTCATTGATGTTTCTAACTTTCTATCCCTCTTCCTTCCTCTCTGTTAAAAATCATTAAAATATATATTTTTTTAAAAAAAAGAATACTTTCTAACCTTTCTGGAGGGGAGTTGAATATATGAGTTAAGCCGTATGTTCCCACCGGCCACTGCAGAGGGAAATGGAACCTACAGTGAACTTGTGGCGCCAGGAGTCCAGTTCTTGCATCCATCTCAACAAAGCATTGCTGCCGCCTACACACCCTCGCCATCTCCTGCCTATGCTTTATTTTTTAATGCTAATAGACTTTTTAACCTAAAATTGATGATTTGCATATGGTCTAAAATTCTATTAAGTGGTCCACGGACATCAAAAATTAGAGAAAACAGATTGATGGCTAAGTATGATGGCAAAGTGTTTTGATCTGTGCCTCTGGGTAACAATGATTCGCAACTGGCATCCAAAGTTTTAGGTAGGAACTGAAAGAACGGAGACGTCTTCTTCCTAGGTATGAGACATGGGAATGGGTGTTATTACTGTGCTATATTGTAAACAAACAAAACCCCATAATTTGAATAAATGAAATGAACAGAATCATATAAACTATACACACCAAAAGCAGAGCTACCTCAGGTCTTCTCACCCTTAATTCAGACTCTGCTCTAAACTATTCCTTCTCATAATTGGAGTCTTTTGGGTGAGTTTGGTATAGCACAATGCTTTAGTTATTTAAACCATCAGCTAAAAGGAGATTTTATCCTGGGACTCTAATTGAGTTGATGACTACTAACTAGCCAAACTTCCTACATCACAATTAGCTGCTAGTTGTTGAGCTTTCATTATAAAACTTCCTTCTCTCCCACAAAGTTGTCTTCTTCTGCTGCCTTGAGAGAGCATTCAACGCACTCAAAGCAATGCTTATTGGAGTCCAGAGCTCTCTATTCTAATGGCACTCTATTCCCTGGACCTTGTACAAAGCACCAATTTATTTTCTGACCCTGCAACCTGACCCTCAATTTCGCTACCAGACCTGGACATAAGTCAAGGAAGTATGTGAACACTGAATACTTTTTCAGTTCTTTTTAAGCCTTAAACCAGCATTACATTTACAATAGAACTGAAGGTTCACATTCATTCTATTTGCCAGTCTTTAAAAATTCAGTAGAACTATTTCCACTAGATGGCAGACTTTACCAAGAACTGTAAGAGTAATGCCCTCTTGCGGCAATTTGCAAGTTTTAAAAATTACCTTTTATGGAGATAAGTATACATGCAGCCATTTAGTACACTTAGTCAGGCAAAGCTTTTATGATTCTATTTTTTAGGCCTCACTTTGGAAAAAGTCAATAAATGTTAAAAGTGTAATGTGTTTTTTAAAAAATAGAGATTTTGTTTCATACTGAAATTTTTCTTTTTTAAGTTGAAATATAGTTGACCTATAGCATTATGTAAATTTAACATGAATAACATGTTAATTTGTTGCACTTATATACTGTAGTATAACTAAAGGCCCGATGCACAAAATTTGCGCAAGAGTAGGACTTCCTTCCCCCGGCTGCTGGCACCGGCTTCCCTCTGGCACCTGGGACCCAGACTTCCCTCACAGCTCCAGCTTCGTCCAGAGGGTCTTCAGGAAGGACTTCTGATCTAATTAGAATAATATTATGCTTTTATTATTATAGATTGCTATTGTAGAGATAATTAGTACCACTATCACTTTATATCATTATCATTTCTTTTTAATGGCTGGAATAATCATCTTTTAGCAAGTTTGATTATCATCATACAACTAGAGGCCCGGTACACAGACTTGTGCAGGCGGGGGGGCCTCTGTCTGGCCTGCACCCTCTCGCAAGGCTGGCCTGAAGGGATTGGGCCTTAACTGGCAACTGGACATCCCCCAAGAGATGTAGCAGTGCGCCAAGTGGCAAGCGACCAGGAGGAGCCTGAGCCGGCGCCACACCACTCTTGCTTATCCTGGCCTGCTGCACCTGCCAGCGCTGCTCAGTAGCACTGCTGCAGAGTTGGGAGAGGCTCCTACTGGAGATGCGCCCGCAACCAAGGTACATGCCCTTGACCGGAATCAAACCTGGGACCCTTGAGTCCTCAGGCCGATGCTCTATTCACTGAGCCAAACCGGTTTCGGCCACCCAGGTGGTTTTTAATTTTTCATTTATCTTCTTTTGGGTTAATTAAATAATACTATTATTCTTTTTTCCCCATCTATTAGTTAGTTATACTTTTTTGTTTTTGTTTTTTGTTAATCCTCACCACAGGATATTTTTTTTCCATTGATTTTTTTTTTTTAATCCTCACCCAATAATATTTTTTCCATTGATTTTTAGAGACAGTGGAGGACTAGAGGGAAAGACAGAAAGAAATATCTATGTGAGAGAAACACATCGATTGGTTGCCTCCTGCACGAGTCCCTGGGCCAGGAAGGAGCCTGCAACCGAGGTACTTGCCTTTGACCTGCATGGAAACCAGGATCCTTGCGGTCAGCACCAATGCTCTAATCATTTAGCCAAGCTGGTAAGGGCTCTAAATTGATTTTTTTAGAAATAGTGGAAGGGAGAGTGATGGGGAAGAGAGAGAGAGAGCGAGAGAGCGAGAGAGCGAGAGAGCGAGAGAGCGAGAGAGCGAGAGAGAGAGAGAGAGAGAGAGAGGAGATAAAAATCCCATCCAATCGATTGGTTGCTGCTAACACTCACCCTGACCAAGTGAGGCCGGGATCCTACTCAACCCAGGTAGTACCCTTGACTGGAAATCAAACCCAAGGCCCTTTGGTGCATGGGCCAATGGTCTAACCGCTGAACACACTGGACAGGGCTAGTTATTTATATGTTTTAGCTATTTTTCAGTGGTTAGCCTAAATATTATAATTTTTTTAGTCTGTATTAGTTTCCTAGGACTGCCATGAAAATTATTACAAACTGGATGGCTTAAAACAACAGAAATGTATTCTGTCATAGTTCAGGAACAAGAAAACCAAATATCAAGGTGTCAGCAGGATTTGTTCTTTCGGAAGAAGTTTAAGGAAGAACTGTTCTATGCCTCTCTCATAGTTTCTGGTGATAGCCGGCAATCCTTGGCATCCCTGGGCTTATAGAGGAATCATTCAAATATCTGCCAACATCTTCATACGACATTCTCTCTATATCTCTGTGTCTTCACGCGACTATTTTGTTTTTTAATATATTTTTTATTGATTTCAGAGTGGAAGGGCGAGGGAGAGAGAAATAGAAACATCACTAATGAAAGAGAATCATCAATTAGCTGCCTCCCGTATGCCCCCCAGAGAGGATCAAGCCGATAACCTGGGCATGTGCCCCTGGCTGAAATTGAACCCTGGACCCTTCTGTTTGCAGGCCAACGCTCCATCCACTAAGCCAAACCAGCCAGGGCATGACTGTTTTCTTATAAGCACACTATATTGGATTATGGTCCCACCCTACGGCAGTATGACCTCACCTCTACTTCAGGAACTATACCTGCAATGACCATATTTCCAAATACTAGTAAGGTCACATTCTGGGTATTGGGAGTTAGAATAACAATATCTTTTTGGAGGAACACAATTTAACCCTCCATACAGCCTTAAATTAATTATTACTTTTATTACTTCCCTGACAATGCTGGGACTTTAGAACACTTTAATTCAAATTTACCACTTCCTGCCATTTGTGGTCTTGGGTAACATGTATTTCATTCTACATATTTTATTTTCAAAGAACATTATTGTTCTTTTAAAGGTCAAAGTCCATTCATTTTCACCCATATTTTTAGCTTTTCATTGCACTTCACTTTTTCTGCATTTTTTTTTCGAACTTGGATCATTTACTCTCCCTTTTACTCCTAGTCTCCTGAATCTTTCATTATATGTATGTTAGATCTGTTTGCTATGTCCCATTTGTTTCTGGTGAAATTCTCTTATTAATCTATTTTCTCCTTCCTCTCTGTTTTATATATATATATATTTCAGAGAGGAAGGGAGGAGAGAAACAAACATCAATGATGAGAGAGAATCATTGGTTGGCTGTCTCCCACACACCCTAAGCTGGGAATCGAGCCCACAACCCAGGCATATGCCCTGATAGGAATCAAATCATGACCTCCTGGTTCGTAGGTTGCCGTTCAACCACTGAGCCACACAGGCTGGGCTCTATTTTCTTAAATATATTCATCACAGTTATATTTAATATTTGACTGGTAACTATAACTCTGAATCACTTTTTTTCTTGTGTTTTTGGTAATTTTTCTCTATTTTTTGGTATGCCTGATACTCTCTGATTGACATTTATATACTGTGTTGAAAAATTGTAGAAGCTCTGGGATGAGAAAATCTCCAGAGTGCATTCATTATTTCCTCTCCTGGGGGGGGCAAAGGTAGACTGGATCACCTAGTGAGCCTCTTCCAGTCAGGGACTGAGTTGACTCAAGATTAAGCTGCAGTTCTCCCTAAATTCTTTCTGCCTCTGATCTCATCACTCCCGCAGTTCAGCATAGCCTTAGGCTTCAAACTAAAAGCCTGGGTGGTTCCTCTCCTCCATGACCTGTCTTAAACTCTAATCTTTGACCCCTTAGTTGCCTGGGACAGCCAGAAACTCCACTCTCCTTTTCAGAAAATTTCTGCCTAGCTTCTTAGCCTCCTTCCTGTCTTTCACAGCTTTAGAATTCAGCAAAATGGCTCAAAAAAAACTCTGACCAATTGGGCTCAGTTTTCTGCCTCTGCAGCCTCCAATTTGTGTCTCTTTAGAACCAAAGGAGTGCCAAGTGCTCTGATGGTTTCTCTGCCTTTCAGCAGATGGATTCCCTTTGCCCAAGACTTTCATTGGTATCAGCACATTCCTTGAGCACGGAATTGTGAAATTCTCCATGGAAAAACATGGCTGTGGAATGTTAGTTCTGTTCTTTATGGTTTTCCCCTCTCCAGAATCTTGACCTCTCAAATACTTACTTGTCTTAGCAGCTTCCCAGTATGCATAAAGAGAATTTTTTTAACCCAACTTCTCTAGTTATTCTTAAAGAGTGCAATTTTCTGCCACAAGTTCATCTATCATGCTAAATGTAGAAGACCTAACCACAGAGTTTTAGAGCTTCCCCTTCAGTGAAATTATTGGTTATGCTCCAGAAAGTTATATTGCTGAATAGGAAAACTTCTCATTTTTAAAAATCAAATATATGATGGTCTCTAAATCCCAACTGTATAGTAATTAGTGTGTCCAATGGCAAATTATAAATTTAAATTTTTTTTAGTATATTTTATTGATTTTTTTACAGAGAGGAAGGGAGAGGGATAGAGTTAGAAACATCGATGAGAGAGAGACATCGATCAGTCGACTCCTGCACATGCCTGCAACCAAAGCACATGCCCTAACCGGAATCGAACCTGGGACCTTTCAGTCCTCAGGCCAACGCTCTATCCACTGAGCCAAACCAGTTTCAGCCAAATTATAAATTTAAATAAATTGCGAGAACTTGTCATTGAGCTGTCAAGAAACAAATGAGAAAAATATATATACATAATTTAAAAACAAATATTAATAAAGCATCTTGAAAACAAAGTTTATTCAAGATTGGAGCAAAATAAACTTGCTAAGTTTTTCAGAGAAATAGAAGTGTTATTAAATGTATTCTGCATTAACCTAATAAAATAATTTGCCATTTTAAAAAAAGATTGAAGCAAAATGTTAAAATTTCATGTATTTCATATTGGTATAGCTAATCTAACTAAAATATTCATAAAATAAAAATAGGATTCTTTCAAAAAGAATTTTTTTTAACCTCAGGTGTATAGCATTGAATAAAAAATATTAATTTCATGGCAAGTTAGTATTATCCATCCAGGTTAAGCCTAATTTTTCTAAAATTTTTATTTATTTATTGCCTTTTTAAAATCTCTATCCTTGGTCCCAAACTTCATTTTTCACTTTTTCATTGCCCTTCACTTTTTCTGCATTTTCTTTTCCATCTTGGAGCATGTGCTCCCCCAAGATGAGAGCTTGCATCAAATCATAAAGTCTCATATGTATTTCATGCATGTTCTTTCAATCTATCTTCATACATGAAAATATTTGATAGTATTTTTGTGTATTTAACTTACATACATGATACTGTGCTGTCAAATGCATTGTTTTGAATTTTTTTGTGCAACCTTGTTTATTCATATTGCTCTGTGAAAATCCTGCTCATTTCTTCTGATCATTGCATCATGTTTAATCATATGCTTATATATTTTCCTTATCCATTTTTTTTATAAAGAACATGTAAGTTATCCCCAACTCTTGATTACCATAAGCAACTGCAATAAACATCCTGTGCATGTCTCCTAGTGCATCCCTGTAAGAGTTTCTCTATCAATAAGTGCTGGTGAGGATGTAGAGAAAAGGGAATCCTAGTGCACTATTGGTGGAAATGCAGACTGGTGCAGCCACTGTGAAAAACAATATAGAATTTCCTGGAAAAATTAAAATTGGAACTGCCTTTTGACCCAGCAATTCCACTTCTAGGAATATATCCTTAGAGACCTGAAACACCAATCAACCCAATAGAAAAATACAAATAGACCAAAAACAATGAAGATATTCAACTTATTTGCATTTTAATACCATTTTACCCATTTTAAAATGTAGTTCAGTAGTGTTAAGTATATTCAAGTTGTGCAACAGGTCTCCAGAAATTTCCATGCTGCGAAACTGAACCTCTATACCCATTTAACAATAAACCTTTTCCTCTTCTCCCCAGTTCCTGGTAACTAACCATTACTCAACTTTCTGCTTCTATTTTTGCCTCATGTTATGAACTGAATAATATCCTCCCCCAAAATTCATGTCGAAGTAATCCCCAGTACCTCTGAATATGACTATATTTGGAGATAAGGCCTTTAAAAATTAAATTAAGATTAAATAAGGCCATATGAGTGAGCCCTAATCCACTCTGACTTGCTTCTTTTTACAAGAAAATTTGGACACAAAGACACCAGAAAGCATATGAACAGAGAAGAGGTTCTATGAGGACACAGCAAGATGGTTACCTGCAAGTCAGTAAGAGAAGTCTCAGGAGAAATAAGACTTGCCAGCCTTAATCTTGGATGTCTAGTCTCAAGAACTGTAGAAAATTAATTTCTGTTGTTTAAAAAGCCACCTACTAGTATTCTGTGGGCTTTATTATGGCAACCCTAACTAGCTACTACACCTCATATAAGTGGAATCATACAGTATTTGGTGGCAAGGGGATTGACTTTTTTCACTTAGTATGCTGTCCTCAAGGTTCACATATACCACAGCATATGACAGGATTCCCTTATTTTTAAAGCTGAATAATATTCTGTTGTATGTATATATCACATTTTATTCAATCACGTGTTCATGGACATCAGGGTTGCTCTGACCTCTTGGCTATTATAAATAACTAGCAGCCCAGTGCAGAAATCCGTGCACAGGTAGGGTCCCTAAACCTGGCTGGCAATCAGGGCCAATCAGGTTCCCCCCCTCCCTGCCTCCCCACTCCTTCCCTCACCATCCACATGCCACCACCTTGAGGTTTCCCACCTCTCCCCTTCCCTCACCACCCGTGTCTGGCACCACCCACCCCACTTTCCCTGTCCCAACCCTGATTGGGTGGTTAGACCTGCCAGCCAGGGAGAGGGACCAGGAAGTTGGCTGGCAAGGGGAAAGAACAGGAGAAGGAACCTGGGAGGTTGGCCACTGGACCTCAGACCCCCCTGGAAAAGGGACCACGTCCACCACCACCCACCCCCAGATCCCTATCCCAGCCTGGGGGCCTGGCCCCAATTGGGCAATGGGGACCTGCCAGCCGGGTGGAGGAACCAGAAGGTTGGCCATCAGGCCCCATCATCTATTGGGACCTGTGGACTGAAGGCAGCTCCTGCATTGAATATCTACCCCTGGTGGTCAGTGCACATCATAGCAATCGGTTGTTTGGGTTGTTCTGTCTTTATGGTTGCTTAGGCTTTTATATATATAGACTAGGGGCCCAGTGCATGAATTTGTGCACATTGAAAGGAAATTAATTAGAAGAGATATGTTAATACCGCTATTTGCGCTTTCTCTATAATAGAAGTGTCAACCAAATTCACGATCAACAATGACCGATAGAAACACGCATGTGATTGGCGCCAGCGAGAGCTTTATATGTATCGTGCAGGCGCAAGTAAACATAGCCTTTTATAGATATAGAATAAACTTGCTTAATTAGACCTGCTTTCTGATGTAGCTAAACTTTTTCCAGACCAGTGAAGCACCCCAACTTCTCTCAGGTAATTGTCAGCAACACAGCAGTAAATATCAACATGAAGCAGATTATTATTGTAGATCACACAGGGAGAACAAAGTGAGAAATACATAACTGCAGTAGTTTTTTACTATATTCTGTGCAGTGAAGTCATTTTTCAAAGTCCACCATTTCTTCTTTTCAGTCAGGTCAAGTTTTTAAGCTTCCTAAATCTCTATTTCCTGGCAAATGAAAAGAAAATAGGATTCCACCAAGTCTCCTATCTACCTACTCCAGGACATCTGTGAATTTCAAATGAGATAAGGCATGGAAAAAGCTTCACAGGCATTTGGTTACAGTGTTAAATGTTTCCACCTGGCTATAAAGCAAGTTGTAATCCTGGGCTGAAGAAACTCCAAAGAGGCTAGATGCCAGGGAGAGGAAGCTGGACATTGCAAGGTGAAGTCATTACCCAGACAGACACTTAGTATATTAGCCTTCTATACACATAGATTCTAATCCTATCTAATAAAATAGTAATATGCAAATTGACTGTGTCTCTGCTATAACTACAAGCCATGCCCACCAGCCAATTAGGATCGAGTATGAAAATTAACCCAATCAAGATGGCTATGGCCATGGAGAGAGCAGGAGGCTTGGGTTTCCCTGGCAATGGAGGAAGCCAAGCTTTCTGCACACCCTGGCCAGCCTTGACCTCTGCTCAAGGCTACAAAGTTTCAATTATAGAAGATAAATAAATCCCAGATACCAGGGCCTCCTCTTGGGTCACCGGGGGGGCGTGGCCAGCCTACGAACCATCACAGGCCCCTTGCCCAGGCTGCCCCACGCCCCAATGGAAACCTCACCCTGATCTAGGACACCCTTCAGGGAAAACCAGCTGGCTCCCACCTGTGCACCAAGCTTCTATGCTATCTAATCCTATCTAATAAAAGAATAATATGCAAATTGACCATCACTCCAACACACAAGATGGCTGCCTCCATGTGGACACAAGATGACCACCACAAGAAGGCCAGCAGGGGTGGGTAGTTGGGAGGGACCAGGCCTGCAAGGGAGAGCAGTTGGGGGCAACCAGGCTGGCAGAGGAGGGAAGGTGGGGGTGACCAGGCCTGTAGGGAAGGGCAGTTGGGGGGGGGACCCAGGCCTGCAGGGAAGGGCAGTTAGGGGCAAACAGGCTGGCAGGGGAGCAGTTAGGCATCAATCACGCTGGCAGGGAAGTGGTTAGGGGGTGATCAGGCTGGCAGGCAGAAGCGGTTAGGGGCAATCAGGCAGGCAGGCAGGCAGGTGAGCAGTTGGGAGCCAGCAGTCCTGGATTGTGAGTGGGATCCCAGATTGGAGAGGGTGCAGACTGGGCTAAGGGACAGCCCCCATCTCCCTCCCCAACCCCCGCATGAATTTCATGCACCGTGCCTCCAGTAGATACTTTCATAACTTTCATGTTTAGAAAAATGCTGCCAAAAGTGTACATCCTCTGTCTTTTAGCACAGTAGTGAGTCAACATTTCCAAACAAAACCTGAAAAACAGGTTAAAGAAGTTCAGGCGAGGGAGGAATTTATTTTGCAGTTCATTAACCTTTGTCCCACACCTCAGCTAAGTCAGTATAATACTGGTTTACGCATGCGCCACTGGATCGGTTCTCAGCTAATAACCCAACTACGGGAAGAATAATTAACTAGAGCCATACCTCGCAATGACTAATTTAGAATTGGGACAAACTTCCATTGCCTTCCTAATTTCACTTCAATGATCTTGAGACAGCGCACCCAAACTTCCCATCAGGTGGAGAGCAGGGAAGAAACAGTGAAGGAAAAACAGAAGATAAATCCCCAGGAGAAGAAAGGGACTGTGGAAGCCGGAAAAAAAAGGGAGAAACTTCCACAGAGAGAGAATTCCAAAATAACATGCAAGAGGAGGACGCTTTCAGAAGCTCTTTTCGGTGTAACAAAGAAAGGCAACTCAGCAGGAAGGAAGTCAGCTGAGGAAATTCACGCTTTAAAAAAAAAATAAAAAAAAAAGGACCATAAGCAGAGACGGCAGATTTCGGTAAAACCCACCGCAAAGATGGCGGTGGGCCGAAACCCCTTCTCCGCCCGCGGCCACATTTCCCACAAGCCCCTCCGCGCGCCCTCGCTCGCCGAAACAGGCCCGGCCGGGCTGCGACCACTGCGCACGCGCAACACGTCGTCACTCGCGCTCCCAGGGCTGCGCGGTGCTGGCGGGAGGGTCTTTCCCCGCTTCCGCCGCCGCGTCGCCCAGGGTCTCGAAAAACGTCGGGTTCGCGCTGCCTCCGCCGCCGCGGAGCAGTCGGGGGTCGCGAGGCCCGGCGAGGGGCGCGCGGCGGCGGCGCAGCCATGGGACTGCGCCGACCCCGGTGACCGGACGGAGCTGAGCGGCCCGGGCCCTGAGTGCGTCTCCTCCCGGGGGCCTCGCCCTCCTGCTCGCGGGGCCCGGGCTCCTGCTGCCGTTGCTGGCGCTGCTGCTGGCGGCGGCGGCGGCCAGGATCATGTCGGGCCGCCGCTGCGCCGGCGGGGGCGCGGCCTGCGCGGGCGCGGCGGCGGCGGAGGCCATGGAACCGGCCGCCCGCGAGCTGTTCGAGGCGTGCCGCAACGGGGACGTGGAGCGAGTCAAGAGGCTGGTGACGCCCGAGAAGGTGAACAGCCGCGACACGGCGGGCAGGAAATCCACGCCGCTCCACTTCGCCGCAGGTAACCCGGCGGCGCCGCCTCGCCTCGCCTCGCGCCGAACCCCGCCTGCGCACCGGGCTCGCGCGCGCCTCTGCCCGGCCTCTCCCCGCTGGGAGTCCGGGCCCGGGCTTCCCGTCCTCCTCCCGAGGGGGCTGGAGGAGGTTGGGGTAGGGGCTGGGGGCAGCGTGCCGCACGCACTCACCGGAAGGTGTGTGTGTGTGTTGTGGCTTTGCTTTGTAGCTGCAATACTTGGATCAACTTCCGGTTTGGCTCCCCTAGAAGGCCTCTGCACACAAGAAAGAGGGGACGTGATAGACCTTGTAATCTGAAAGGCCTCCAAAATCTGCCCTTCTTGCGAGTTACACTATAATTCTCACACTATCGTTTAACACCTTCGGTGAAGGTGTTAAAGGCCTTTGTACAATTAAAAGATGTAATTTAGAAGGAGTCACCGAATGGGACATGGACACATTTGCGCGAATGGGTTTGCCTAGGTAGTCATTAGCACGTTTGTGGAGAGACTAATGCTGGAAATGGTCAAAATCGGGAGAACTGAGGTCTGATTTAGGCTGGATCCCAGTGGTGGTCTCTGACCTCTGACACACACACACACACACACACACACACACCAGAGTTACATTGGGACTGACCTTGCTTCATTCTGAGATTTATATCGTTTGAATGACTTTTAGTATTTGCTAGGTCACTTTATGATATAAGCATGTTACATTTCATTGAAGAACTTAAAAGAACTAGCAATGAGACATTCAGCTTATTTCTATACTTTTCCCTGTCCTCATAATTGAAAATGGGATTAGGCTTTCATACTTCTGATAATCCTGGTGTTTTATTTTATGTATTACTTGATTGCTTAACGTAATTTTTTATTGATTTCAGAGAGAGAGAAATTATGGATTGGTTGTTTACTTCTTTATGCATTCATTGGTTGATGCTTGTGTGTGCCCTAACCCGGTATTGAACCTGCAACCTGGTCGTATTGGGCTGATGCTCTAACAGTTCCAACCGAGCTCTCAGGCCAGGCTAACATAGTTGTGTTTTTTTTTAAGCAGAAGGCTGTGTTTTAAAGCACTCTTCTTTTGGAATAGGAATGATGTGCAAAGAAGGAGCATTAAGAAAGATTTCCTTTTTCACAGACATTATTCTTACTACCAACAGAAATTTGTTTGCTTTAACCTGTACCAGTTTTAAAACATAAATATTATTAGGAGGTATGCTTTCTTGACTTAATTACAACTTCTCGTTGGGTTCCCAATGGGGAGCCTTTTTAAAGAGAGGTTTGAGGAGTTGTTGGTGAGAGAACTAGAAACAGCCTATGGGCAGCAGAAAGGAATTAAGAATGCCTAGGTCAAATCTCAGCGGTTTAGCCATTTTGCCTAAAATTTTGGTGTTCAGTGCTGCCTTTCCTCGGCTAATTTGGATTGTTGTGTTTGGCCATATAGTCAACATTTAAACAACTGATTTGACAAACTGTTATAACCAACTGATATGTAATCCAAAGGGTAGTGTTACTTAAATTCTGTTCACTTGATCTGTGGGATAAAAATAACCAAGGAAGATCTTAGTTGCTACCTTTCAAGAATTTGATGTATTAATGAGTTCATGTCTGAAAATAGGAATATTTATATGTTTAAGATTATGGGATTAGCTTCTTATTGATTTTGTTCCCTCCCCACCATTCCACCCTCAGTCTGTCCCAACATTTCAAAGTACTTTCTACATAGTTTTATTGTGATTTGTTCAGACTGAAATGGAAAACTTATTTTGAGAACAAGCCCATCCCTCACGATTTTCCACATTATCAGGTACAGATTATATAGTTAAGAATTTAAGGTATAAAAAGAGAATAATAAAATAAAAAATGTTAATGGTCTACATGTACCAGAGCTTTAAAGTCCTGCATTTAAAACCAGGCATAGCCCTAGCTGGTTTGGCTCAGAGGATAGAGCTTCAGCCTGCAGCCTGAAGGATCCCAGGTTCGATTCTAGTGAAGGACATATGCCCAGGTTTTAGGCTTGATCCCCAGTGGGGGCATGCAAGTGGCAGCCAATCAATGATTCTCTCTCATCATTGATGTTTCAATTTCTCTCCCTCTCCCTTTCTCTCTAAAATCAATAAAGTTATATATAGATATATACTTTTTTTAAAAAAGCAGGCATATAATTTCATATATAAATGTCTAATCACTACATTGTACAAATAAAAATAATATACTGTATCTCAACTATAATTGGAAAAATAATTTTAAATATTTTTTTAATTTGAAATTCTTCCCAACATTATGTAGAAGCTGTAAATGCCACATCTCTCTCTCTTTCTCTCTCTCTCTCTCACACACACACACACAAGTTTTAAATTAGCTTTGTAAATTCAATCTAAATTATTAGATGATGGGGAGAACTTGTTTTCTTAATTTTTAAATAAGTGTATCCAGTTGCATGTTCTCTTACTATATGGAGAATACATTGTATATCCCTGGACAGTGAGTTATTAGTCATGTTAATGTGCATCTAAACATGCCATTTGGGAGCTCAACATAGGTGGTAAGATTATGTAGCTGCCTGACCAAGCTGTTTCTTTGGTTTGTACATTACAAAGTAAGCAATGGAGGAAAACAGGTTTTTTTAGCCAATTAAAGTTTGGAGGTTTTACTGGGTGGGGGAGGTGAGCATGTTTTTTGTCTTTTTGTTCTGATGTCCAAGGAACAGGAATAAGTCTGTGCAGATCAAGGAAAATGGATAGAAAAACAATTTCAGAAAAATTGTGTCTTTTCATCTAAAACATTAAAACATTAAAAGAATAATCAGTTGCCATCCCTAAAGGAGTTCTGTTAATACAGTCAACATAAATTGAAATTTTTCCTCTATTAGGTGCACTTTTTTTTTCTTTTTCTTTTTAAATATATTTTATTGATTTTTTACAAAGAGGAAGGGAGAGGGATAGAGAGTTAGAAACATTGATGAGAGAGAGACATTGATCAGCTGCCTCCTGCACGCCCCCTACTGGGGATGTGCCCGCAACCAAGGTACATGCCCTTGACCGGAATCGAACCTGGGACCTTTCAGGCCACAGAGCGATGCTCTATCCACTGAGCCAAACCGGTTTTGGCTAGGTGTACTTTTTTTATGAACTGGATTACAATCCGTGTAGATAAGTATGCTCTAAGAAGTAATTTTTATGAGAATAAATTCAATTCCACCACCACCAGCTCACTTCATTTTGCCTAAAAAAAATTCATCTCCACCACCACCAGCTCCCTTCCCTCCTTATCCTCTCCCTACCCCCACATCCCATTCCTCATGCAGAGGATATGAATGATTTTTTTGTGACATGTCGCAAAACTTGTAGAGGCAAGTTGGTGGTAGAGCTGCTGCAGCTTTAATTTTGCTAAAAACAATAGTATCTGAAATGACAGTGTAATCCCCTAGAAAAGAGCAGATTTCAATAAAGGTATTGATTCTCTGAATTTGTTCCTGAAAAATAAAGAAGAGGGACAGAAACTTTAGGAGAAAGCCATCTTATTGCCCATCATAGCCAAAGAAATACATAGCATTCTCTAGAATCTTAGAACTGGGGCAGGTAAAATAGAATTCAATGGTTTGAGAATTTTAAATATTTTGGGAAGTGTAGCGAGGTATCAATAAGCAGAGAAATGTGTAAAACCATTTATCAGGTTTAAGAATTTTAGATAAAGAGATGGTGGCAGAAGATGATATACATATCAAAATATTAGACAGCACTAAGCCAATGTTTATTAAGTTTTATATACATGTATATATAAAAGAATGACAAGTTGGAAAAGAGCTTGCATTATAGAGTTCTAGTAAGTAAGGTAACACTTGTTTTGTATTTGTAATGTGTTATGTTACTGTTCTGTATTTGTAGTATGCTACTCAATAACTACATTGGACCAATCAGACTGAACCTCAATTATTATATTCAATTGTGTGGATTGCATATAAGGATTTATTTTATTATTATTATTCAGAGAAGGGAAGTGGCATTAAAGCCTCTGGAATTTATTATACAAGCAACAGATGAAAACTAGAGTTATTCTAGAGATGAAAGAAGACTAAGGTCAGACAGTGTTACTGTCTTCACATATATTTAAGACTTTCCAGTAGAAAAGTAAGTAGTTATGATTTGTATAGCTTCAGCAGTCAAAACAAGTACCAGTAGACGGAAGGTTGCAGGGAGTCAGACTCTCTTTACCAATCTGTTTAGCTATAGAATTGGCTGGGTTGGCATCTTTCAGAGATGTAGAAAGGATTTCTGCGTAGGATGGACAGTTGGACCAACAAGTCAGACTCTGGTAAACAAAGTGGAATGATTCCCCCAACTGAAGGTTTTAACAACTCAGCTATCAGAGATATAATAGCTTTTATACTTGCCATTCATATCCTTTCCCATAGTGGTACTTGTAAAGACTTCCAATAACATTTCGATCGTATTTCCTTCTTTTGTCTGTAGGCCAACATCATAATTATGGGAGATTCATAAAATGTACCCACATTCCTTACCTAGGACTAGAACTAGACATTATTGTTTCCAAGATTGCTTTTTTGCTGTGTGTGGGTGTGAGTGTGTGTGTGTGTGTGTGTGTGTAGGGGGGGTGGGTAAAATCCTGTATTAGTAGAAAACCCAAATCCTATATAATAAAAGCCTAATATGCAAATTCAAAGACTGGTCCCTATGATGTGCACTGGCCACCAGGGAGCAGATGTTCAATGCAGAAGCTGCCCTCTACCTGTAAGGCCCCAGGCCAGCCAAAGAGGGTGTCAGCTGGGGAGTCGAGGGGGGGCAACTGGCAGTGGTACAGGCAGGGCCAGCGAGTGGGTGGCACCATGCCAGCCAAGGTGGGTAGCAGCAGGGGGACCCCCAATCTCCCTGCCAATCACCCTACAGATGGGCCCTGATCACTGGTCAGGCCTAGGGACCCTACCCATTCATGAATTTCATGCACCAGGCCTCTAGTATCAAATAAGCACCAGTATATTTAAGAATTCAGAATCTTTCTTGACTTAGTAGATCTCTCAGTA
Source organism: Lasiurus cinereus (assembly GCA_011751065.1). NCBI lineage: Eukaryota > Metazoa > Chordata > Mammalia > Chiroptera > Vespertilionidae > Lasiurus > Lasiurus cinereus. Next base: position 1,489,287 of record JAAGEH010000426.1, on the reverse strand, counting down.
TATTATCAAGATTTAAGCTACACTTTTTCCTCAACTCTTGTTGGACTTAGAGGTGAGCAATTGACTTCATTAACAACTAGTTTGGAGTAAGTACTTCCCCATTTAGATAGTTTAATCAGCCCAGAGGTCATGGCACCCTCTTCCAAGTTTCTCTTAGTCTGATCAGAGAGGTGGTATACTGTCCTAAGTTGAGCTGGGCAAGTGGTTGGCAAATTGTGGCTCCGCAGTTTGTCACTCTATTGACTAATGAGTTTGCTGACCACTGAGCTGGGCAAAACTTTCTCCCTTGTATTTCTCATTCAGAAGAAATATATATAGAAAATTCCTTTCTTGGTTTCTGCTAAATTATTAGTAATTTTAAAATGACATCCCTCAGAAAAATCTGACAAGAGCCTAAGACTGCTTGATTATGCATCCAATCTCCCAGACTACACAAGCCTTTTCTCTTTCATGGCATTTATTGATAGTTCCTGTTTCTGAATTTTTTTTTTTCTGATAAAGCTGTGTATGACTCCAGCTTACCTTTAGCTTGTTAAGGAATCACTATCATTTCATACTAGAGGCCTAGTGCACAAAAATTCAGGGGAGAGAGTCCTCCAGCTCGGCCTGCGCCCTCGGGATATCCGACTGATGGGGGGCAGAAGGAAGTGGGCCTAAGCCACAGTCAGACATCCTTAGCACTGCTGGAGAGGCAGGACAGGCTCTCACCACCACTACTGAGCTCACCAGCCATAGGTCTGGCTTGTGGCTAAGTGGTGCTCCCCCTATGGGAGTGCACTGACCATCAGGGAGCAGCTCTGGCCCCACCCACCCATTACCCCTCCACTGCCACTGATCACTATCATTTTCCTCTGCCCGCTGGCACCTGCCTTGGCTGGCTAGCGCTCCCTGCTCGCAGGCTTCGCCCCCCCATTAACCAGTCATTCCGCAGTTCGGTCGATTTGCATATTGAGCTTTTATTATATAGGATTAGAGCAATTAAATCATCCATGGCTCATCTTGTCTTTAGACTGTAAAAACTGGAAGGTGGCAGCTCTCAGTAAGATTTTCTGAGAGTTTAAGCCCTAATTAGTTTGGCTCGGTGGATAGAGCCACTGAAGGGTCCCAGGTTCTATTCTGGTCAAGGGCATGTACGTTGGTTGCAGGCACATCCCCAGGGGGCGTTGCAGGAGGCAGCTGATCAATGTTTCGCTCTCATCGATGTTTCTTACTCTCTGTCCCTTTCCCTTCCTCTCTGTAAAAAAATCAATAAAATATATATTTTTTTAAAATATTTTCTGAGAGGTTAAGTTGGTTTTCAGTAGTGACTTCCACTGGTTTATAGTTCTTTGGAAGCCATTCAGTTTAAAGAATGTTTCCAGTGTAGCAGCAAAATATATTATTAACAATAGTCATGGTTAGCAAGGCAGTTCCTGGAACTGCTGAAGCTGATGGCACTAGATAGTGATGAAACTTGACAAGAGAAATTGAATAGACTGCCTTTCTTTGTGGTCACAAATCATCAGCTCCATATTCTCTCTGAGGGTCATTTGCTTACTATTTCAAAATATTAGACGTACTAAACAAATGTTTATTAACTCCTATATGCTAGATTCTGGTCTTGGACCGTGAACAGAAATAAACAGGACACAGTACCTGCCATTAAGTGACAGTTTATTGATCAGCAAATATGCTTTCCAAATATTCCTGCTTTGTTTCATTATTAGTGTTTTATAGTAGATTCAGCAATGTATGATTTTATCTATATCTTCATCCATAGACATTGAGCAGTGTTTAAAGATGACTACTCTTCCATAATTATAAAATAAACCACAATATATGTTGAGCAGCCATGACTACTAACTTTAGACTTCTGATTCCCTTATAAAGAGATCCTTAGAATATGGAGGTTGGCATTGATTCTAAGGATATGCCTATTCATGTTCTGCCTGGCCAGTAAGAACATGATCAGGGGAAAAAAACCTGCAAAGCAATTTTTCCTCAAGAAATGAGTACTTAACAGATACTTTGAACTATTTTTGAGACCATAAGAATGGGGATTTTATCAGGGATTAGCCTTTAAAGTTTGGGAAGTATCTTGAATCTAAAAGTTTCACTAAACTTCTAACAGTGAAAGATTTTAAAATTTTAAATAGCTACATACTCACCCCCTCTAATTTCCTTTTATGCCAAGAAGTGGCTTCAAAGTTTCAGACTTTTCATCTACTCTCAGCATACCAAAATGATCTCCGCTCACATGTTATAGTTCTTACAATGTGACTTTGAAACATGCTGATCTCTGCTGTCAGTCTCCAGACAGGTTTCAGACATCTTAATGGCTGAGGAATCATGTTGATGCAAAGTTATAGAAGTAAAAGTTATCTGTGTCTTGGACTGTTTATAACTATCCTATATAATAAAAGCCTAATATGCAAATCGACTGAATGGTGGAATCACCGGTCACTATGATGTGCACTGACCACCAGAGGCAAACATTCAATGCAGGAACTGCCACCACCTCATAAGCCCCAGGCCAGCCAAGGCAGATATCAGCAGGCGTGGGGAGGGGGCGTGATGGCCCAACTGGTCACCCCACAGGGGGAGGCTACCGATAGTGGGAGGCGGGGCCAGCAAGCAGACGGGGCCAGCAAGCAGACGGTGCCAGGCTGGCCAAGGTGGGTGCCAGCGGGGAGGGGCGGAGGGGCCTTTGATTGCCCCTCCGTTCGCCCCACATATTGACCCTGATCGCCAGCCAGGCCTAGGGACCTTACTTATGTATGAATTTCATGCACCAGGCCTCTAGTATAAATATAATCACTTCACCCTTTCACCCAGCTTAAACTTCAGTTTCAATATTGTCATATGTGTCAGTATTGAGTGTGTCTCTCTTTATCTCATCAATGAATTCTTGAGTTGTTGGATCTCTATTATTTCCCATCCAGAAACATTTTAGCATGGCTTCTAATTATTGATTCTAATTTATGCATTTTTCTTTGGATGACTTAAATATGGATAATTTGTTTTCTTTTAGGATTTGGGCGGAAAGATGTAGTTGAATATTTGCTTCAGAATGGTGCAAATGTCCAAGCACGTGATGATGGGGGCCTTATTCCTCTTCACAATGCATGCTCTTTTGGTCATGCTGAAGTAGTCACGCTCCTTTTGCGACATGGTGCAGATCCAAATGCTCGTGATAATTGGAATTACACTCCTCTCCATGAAGCTGCAATTAAAGGAAAGATTGATGTTTGCATCGGTAAGACTGTTTACTTTCCAGAATTTTCCTGAAATAGTGTATAACCATTGTGAATCTTCCATTTGTTACTATGATCAAATTCTGCCAGGCTGAATTTAAATACTTAAAAAGCCTAATATGATTTAAGCTAACCACTATTTACTGTCATTTTGTGTATAGTACTGGGCTTAAGCTCTTTAGAGAATAGAGACAAGATTCTTGTTTTCTGGAAATTTGGATTATCTTGGGAGATAGCACACACATGGAACCAGATAAAATCATGACAGTGAACAGGGAGTGTTTGAGGATAATGAGGGCAGTGGGTTGGCTGGAGTCTAGTCACTCCTTCCTGGAGTCTTTCCAACAAGTAATGGGAGAAAAGGTTAAAAAGGTAGGCAGGGACATCTTTATGAAGAACTTTGAACTCCAAGTTATGGAGTTTGATATTATGAAGACAGTTAAGGAAGGGAACAACAGTGTGATGAAAATGGTGTATTTTAGCAAGAGTGACCTGGTAAGTGGCTGGTAGAATGGATGGCATCAGAGAGATTAACTAGGAAACTGTAGAAAAACCTAGATAAGAAATGATGAGGTTATGAACTAGAGTTATTAAGGGAGAATAGAAATGGCAGGATACATAAAAAAGCATTTGAAGGAATAATCAGACATTTAGAATACTTTAACAAATGAGATAGAATTTGCTCAACAGTTTGATCATTGACAGAAAAGTATAAGTGAGAAAGCTGCTTATTTGATTGAGAGTTTTTATTAACCTGGTATTGATTTTTCTGAACCTAACATAGTCAGGGATTTTGGACTCTGCTACCTTAGTTCTCTTTCCTGTTATAAGAACAGTTGAAATTCTTGAGGCAGATAGAAAGCCTGTCTACTTGGAAAAGCTCAGGATCTGTGCTAGACTTATATTGGTCTCCCCTGCCCTCCAAACCCCAAAGTCACTGTTTAGATTAAAGTCACCATCTTAATTCAAGTTAGGTAATTTATAAAGATACGTAATAGATTACCTAGTAACCTCTGCCCAATGTATTATCCTATATTGCTACTGTGTTTTGCTAGTTCCTTAGTCTCTGATATACAAATAATTAGTTTTAATATGTAGGGTTTTCTAAATATAGTTACAGAAATCTGCATTATCCAATCCAGTATGGTAGCTGAGGACTTCTTGACATTGAGATCTACTCTAAGGGGAAAATGTACCGATTTCAAAGTCTTAATATGAAAAAAAGGAAATGCAAAGTATCTCAATTTTATGTTGATTATATATAAATATAAATATTGAAATGATAGTATGTTGGATAAATAAAATGAGTTAAAATTTATCCTGTTTTCATTTTTTATTACATATTTAGTTCACGTTAATGCCTCACATTTTATTTCTGCTGCATAGTCTGTTACAGATAGGAATAGAGTAGAATGAACAATAATCAACTGAAGAATGGACTTTGGGCTTCCCTTTCTGCATATACTTGCCTGTCTTTTCCCCAGTTCTTATTTGTAGAGTATGCTGTAATGTCTTTATATAACAAATACCAATACAGCATATAGCGCAAGTCTTCTTTTTATGTGCTTTGGATTATAGTTTTGATTTGGAGTTTGTTAACCCTACAGAGAGTGTTCTTGTTTTCTTTTTTTACGAATTTGCCTACCCATTTTTTTTAAATTTTGAATAACCACAAATCCCTATTCCTATAGGATTAGAAATTTATTTCTATTATGGTAGAACAACCTTTCTAACATAGGCAGTATGATTTGGAATGAGAAAAGAAACTTTCAAGCAGACTTGCCTTTTATTTTCTTACACACTCTTATCTGTCCTTAGTCAGTTGTCAAGCAAAGGAAAATCTTACTGAACTTAGGAGACAATAATGTGTAAAATACATTAAATAGTAAAATATGTATAATACACTAAATATGTATTATACAATAAGTAATAAAATGCTTTATATATTCCTGTCTTTAAAATAAGACATTGACCACACTTTTGGGATATGAAAGATTTTTAATCTTGAGACAAAAATCAAATTGTCATGAATTCCATCTTGAAAAAAAGGAATTGCTGTTTTTCAGTGCTCTTGCAGCATGGCGCTGAGCCGACCATCCAAAATACAGATGGGAGGACAGCATTGGATTTAGCAGACCCGTCCGCCAAAGCAGTACTGACTGGTAAGTTGTGTACTCTCTTTGGGTATTCCAGGAAGAATATAAAGAATGAACTTCCTGTGGTTAATGACCTCAAACAGATTTTTTTAAATAATGTCAGTTATTTTTTTCTACATCTGTACAGTTGACATTTGGTTCTTGTCTAAGAAGGGTAAAGCTTTTTATTTTCTTTTCAATATTGGTATTCTTCCTTTCCTATACCATGCAATACCCTGTTTTTATCTTTTAAAAAAACCTTGGAGTTCAAATGAAACCTTGCACTAGTAGCCAATATACAGTTCATATTTTGGGCAGCGGTTTGGATTCCATTTCAACAAATCAGTAAACACTATTCATTTTGTTAAATTACGTTTATTTAAGCTGTATTAATTGTAAAGGTTTCCTTCTATTATAAATGTAAAAGCTACAGACATAAAGAGATTATATTTAATCCTGTTTTTGTTTATATATACAGTTACCCCTCATTGTCCACAGAGCTCCCCTTGTCCCCCATGGATACAAATATTTTTTGGATGTTCAAGGTTTTTAACGTGCAAATCAGTGCATACTGTAGGCTCTCCAAATTCATAGATTCCCAACTATGGATTGAAAATATGATTTTCAGTCTGAGATTGGTTAAATTCCGAGCCTGCAGATATAAAAGGCTAACTATTTGAAAAGGCAATATAATAAAAATAATTTTAATCTTGAAAAATCTTTTGGGTTCACAAGAATGTTAATGGTTATGTTAAATTGGTGATGCTCTTGATTATCTTGTCATTTCTAAATGTTGATACATGGGATTTTGTTTGTTTTGTTGGCTTTTGAATGAAATTGTAGATGCATTTTGTGTGTTACTCGAATAGCATGTTGGTTTTCTATAGTAATTTAAGGAGAGAAAAAAAAGGTTCACCCATAAACTCCCACCTGAGACAAACTTTGTTAAAATTTTGGTATATTTCCTCCTTGTCTTCTTTCTGTGCATATTGTTTTCATACAATTGCAGTGACACTTTGTTATATGTCATTGAATTTTTTTTTAAATACATTTTATTATTGATTTTTTACAGGGAGGAAGAGAGAG